>VOQK01020117.1:17831-34287 GCA_015052645.1 Benitochromis conjunctus
TGAGTCATAAGAGAGATAAAAAAGAAGGAGTCTGTACTTTGTCCTTGTGTTTATCCATCTTATCAGCCTCTTAGATGATTATGGTAGCTGCTTGTAGCAGAGAACCAGGCGGCCTCACAATACAGCAGATACCATTTTTACCTAAATCGGATCTAAATGGACTCATAAACTCAATCTGTACTTTTACAGCCTTTATCAAATATGTTTGTCTCCTGAATCTCAGTTATTGTATCACAGACATGATATACAGCAGAATCAATGTCTGATGACGTGGAATGAAGGATTGATTAATGATAACAGTTAACATTAGAGGACGTTTGGGTCTTATACGTTGTGGTCTGGTTTGTTTTCAAAGCAGACAGCTACACAGAGATTTTTAAAATAAACTTTTCCTTGTGTGTTAGTCATTTATTAGAAAATCAGCTTTATTGGATTATTGATTCATAGGTTTTGAACCAAAGTTGTAAAAGTTCCATTGCCTTTTATAACAAAAAACTGAATATCTTTGTATTGTTTGTCAGATTGATGAGACCTCTGAAAATGTTTTAAGACATTTTAAGACATGCTCAGGAAAATAGTCAGAATGTGACTCCTACAGTTGCATTCCTAGATGCCCTGCAGTATTCATCACGCTGATTATGGGTCTATTGTAAGTCTGGGCTCTCTTTGCTGGAGGCTTTGTCCAAAATGCAGACATAAAATGCGACCCAGACAGCACAGCCACCGGCCAACATTGCACAGTAGTTTCGTAGTGATGACACAGGCTATTAACTCCAGTAAACACTGCTCAAATCTTTACCAGATAACTATATCAGCCTCCTGTTGCACTCCTCACGTCCCCACTGTGCCCATCCTCCATCATTACTATCTCTGCTCACACACACACAAAGCAATCCTTCATTCAACTGGTGGAGTCGAACAGAGTTCACAGGAAATTATTTTTAGCTAGAGAGACTTACCACAAGTAAGGCTGCTGCGGAAAAGCTTTTTTCTTTGGAAAGACAGTGAAGAGAGTTCATTCATAATGACACAAACGGATATCTTCAGCATTTTAATGTTGGAATAAGTCCGATGGGAAAGTCATAAAGAACTGTCCATCTGTTCCAGACTCTAAAGACACGCATGTTAGGCTCATCGCTGACGCTAATTAGGCCGTATCTGTGGATGCGAGCTAGATAAAGATCCTAAAATTCCCAGAAGAAAGCGCTGTAATGTAAAGATCTTTATGTTCTCACTCAGACTAGAAAAGCACTGTTTAAATACCAGTCCACATCTAATTCATCTACTCAAAGTTATAGGCCCTTAAAATGTTTCATTTTTCTCCGGCTTTTTAAAATAAGTAATGGGGTTTGGATGTAAGGTCACATAACGCGAACTTCTTTCTCACTGATTTAAAGTCTGATCAAGATTTAGTAACATTTGAATTGGTCTCTAATGACAATCACAAATATGCTTCACATAGTTTCCCAGAACCCAAGATGACATCTTTGGACAAAAATCTCAAAGAGATTCACTTGTCATCATTTTTGACAAGGACAATCCTCACATCTGAGAAATGACGAAGGTTCTAATTTGGTCACTAAGGTAGTTAATCTGTGGCAGCTCTAATGCCGGATCAATCTGATCAAAAAGCAGATTTACTCAGAGTTTTTATGTCAAGCTTTTATTAAATAATACTTAAAGATGTTTGTTTTTTTGTTTTAAGCCTTTGCTTACTGTAAACAGGGCTGGGGGGAGGTAATAATAATGGAACATCACTTTGTGGTTGTGAAATGTCAGATTTGGCAATCACTGTTGTCCTAGAAGTCCTGTTTTCCTGGTGGGAGGCAGGCAGGCTGGGAGGCAGTGACCCAGGCATGGAGGCAGTGTCTAACAGGATGGCCAGAGGAAGATAAACAAGCTGCTCCGTATTGTTCTCCGGGTATCACTGAGAATCTGTCAGCCTGAGTGATTGAAGGGCTCAACCTCCCAAAATAGGCCCTGCAAGGCCGGGCTGCCTTTCCCTTCCACCCTGGTATAAATAACCTGTGTGTGCGAGCACCCTGTGTTCATGCATTTCACGTTAGTGTGTGTTTTAGATAGGGGTAAGAAAGAAAGAGTGTGTGCAAGCAAAGGGAGACAAACGTGAACACTGCCAGAACATTCTTAGAAAGTGAAGCCACTGTAAACAATGACAGGAGGTCTGTGAAGCTCAGAGCCAAACGGTGACAGGAGCCCAGCGGTCGAGACCCTCTGCCAACCTCTTTTTCTAACACGCATTTCCAGTTTGCAGGCTTTAACCTGCAGTAAACTCCGTCTCCCTCCAGTTTCCACACTTCAGTGCTGCACGTCGTCTGTGCACGTGCATGCTCCCATGCCTTTGAGTCATGTTAATGTTTGGATAGGGGCTTGTAAATTACCACCTGAGGGAATATCACTAGATCATTAGTGCTGTTTACTTTGTCCAACAGGTGTGCCGATCAGGGGTAAAAGTTTCAAGCAAACATGACGGCACTGCAGCATTAGTGCAAGCAAATCATCACTAGGTCGTGCACTTGGGCTGGGAGGGGATTCGTTTTGTAGTGTGCGCTGCTGAGTAACAATCAAATAAAAAAAGAAAAGTTATTTCTTAATAGGACAGCGGAATAAAACTGTCAGAAAGCTTTCTGCTTCTGACTGGATACCCCCAAAACCTCAGCCCACCCAGGCTGCTCTCTCTTCTCTCTGTCTCCATTTCCAGGAATTCTTCTGGGTCCAGGAACTCTGCTCAGCTAAGAGCCATCTCTTAGTTTGCACTCAAAGAGTTTTTGGGTATCCTTATTTGAGCTGGCTGCTCTCCCCCCGTCAGCCGGGCTCCACTCTAATCCACCAGTGTGCCGTTCTCGCCTTTGATTCAAACGTGCCCTTGCACTTGGCTTTAGACTAATTTCAAAGTAATGGATGCTCCAGCATGTACACACTCGCACCAGCCGACAAATTGTGCCAAGCTGCGGAAGTCGCACTCGCAAAGACAAACAGATAGCTCACAACTCGGCACAGTGGCGTACAGTCTCGGGCTGGCCTCGGACTGCTCCAAAGTATGCCCGCTATGCTCAGCACACTGCTGACCTGATTTCCTATCCTGCTTCTCATCGGAGCGGGATACCTAGAGAGAGAGAGCAGACAGAGGCCAGAGAAAGAAGCTCTTTCTTCAGTCAAGAGCCTCTGTGTGAAAGAGGCATTTTGGTTTATTGTTCTAGCCAACCTGTCGGCTCGCTCTCAGGAGGGAGGAGTTTTAGGGTTCAAGGGAAGGTCAGAGGTCATGTTGACTCTCGGGACTGTTTAGTAAGCAAGGAGAGTAAATTAACCCTCGTGTGAATGTACAAATATTTACAGCTGACATTCTCCCCTCTCAACAAGTCACTGTAGAAAAATTTTTATTAGGAAAGCTGAAGTGGAAAGGCTCTGGAAGCAAGCACCAGTTTTGAGTTTTCCTTGCATGACTTTGGGCCAACTCATGCAGAAGACGCCCATGCTCTAATATCCCATTACTGGTGCTTGTGTTGTCTTTTTGTTGTTGAACCAAAGCAGACTTTAGAAATCAAGAGGCAGTAAAAAAGAAAAGCTGACAGAAAAGCTCAGGGTGTGCCGTGAATCTGCACCGAGAGACTTCCAAGATGCAAGATAACCATTTAAAACTGACAATCCAGTTGATTTACTTTTGCTTATGTAACTAAGAAAAAGCGTTTAGGATGTGGAGGAAATTAAAGTGATAATCCCAGGCCATTTATCACCAGTTACAGAATAAATATGATATTATTTGCAATCCAGACGTTATTTAAGATAACATTTGTCTTAGAATCAATTCAGAACCCTACACTGTAAACTGAAGGTGCAGTGCAAAATGTATTCATTCAGAAATCCAGTCCACCAGGATTCATTTGTTATATATCATCTTGTGTGCACAGTGAATAAACATCTCAGTACACTGTGCAGAGACTGGTGCAGCCTTGGAGGAGTAAGCTGAGGACAGGCTGACCTCGGACTTTGACCCCAGGGTGTTTTCAGGAGGTAATTCAAGCCTCCCAAGGGAAAGGGAGACGGACCAGTCGGTTCATACGGGTCTAAGGGAGGGGAGGGTGCACTGCCAAGTCTTTGGCATACATGTGGTTTAGGGCATGCCTTAAATGTTGCAAAGGTTTATTCAACTATTTCATAACTGTTCCTGAGGGTGTCATAATTATTTGTTTTAATCATTTTACACTTGCGTAAGTTTATTGGAGAGGTTTTTTTTTTAGTGCGTGTGTGTGTGTGTGTGTGTGTGTGTGGGCATGCGCGCGTGTGTGTGTATGCGTGCGTGTGTGTGTGTGTGTGTGTGTGTCTGTGGTCGTATCAAACGAGCTTAACATCTTGTTTGTGCGTCTTTTTCTTTCTAGTCGACTGAGTTTCACTTTGCAACAGCAGTTACTTCATCCATCTCCCATTTTCTGATGATTAAAGTTGTTACCTGAGAAATCCAGATTGCAAAATTAGATGAAGAATGAAAATGAGCTCAAATCTGAATTAATTAAAGGAGTAGTTAAGGATTTTTGGGAATAAAAAAAAAGTCTTTCAGTCCCCTTCTAAAGAATAACAAAACACCAACCAGACCCTCAAAAGTTCACAAAATAACATGCTCTTTGCACACACTGTGAAAAAACTGAATTGTGAAACTGACAAATTGCACAGTTGGCAAAATTTATGTGCGTTCATAAGAAGAAAATCCTCTGACATATCGTCTTTAATCCTGCACAGCGTCTAATGACTAGATGGTTTCCCGTTGTGTTCAGGCCTCAGATAAAATTAGAGTTTCTGCTGAGGCTGAAATATAATTCAAGCAAGGCTCTCAGCTCCTCCAGGGCCCCAAATTTACCTTCTATCATTTTGGTATGTGGTAATTCAATTAAATGCAAATTTCTGTGGGAATGTCTATTATTCAGACACAGTGTTAGCTCAGATGTTGGGGGCCTCCTTCACAGCCCAGCATTATTAACCAGTGTTGCGTCTCTGTTGTGTAGAGCTCTGGGCCCCTCGGCATAACAGTTTGCCTAAGTGAATGCACTTAGGGATGTAGAAAAAAAAATAAAACGAAGAATGCCAAAAACTGCTACAAGTTGACATTGGTTTCAAAAGCAAGTCACTCTCATATTAAAATGCACAAATCTGCAGCAGAAATAACCTAGAAATAGTGTTTGTAGCCTGGTATACAACACACTTAGTTTCTATAACTTGGTTTTACTTAAAGATACTTATAATGACCAAAATGCCAAACTCAAGGTTTAAAAACAGAAGTCATAAGGCAGTATATTTTTAACTGTCTTGACCAAGAACCTGTTTCAGACTTCCATGAATCTCATCCATACATCCAAATTTGCACATAAACATATTGATGTGCAAACAGAAATGGTCAGTAACACGTTAGCAGCAGTGTAAGACATCCCCATCAGGGATAAAAATAATTTAGCAGAGGCACAGATATCTAAGCCAGTTGGTGGGTTGGGTGAGGGGGGGAATTACTCCATCCACTCCTGCAAACTGCACCCAGATTTTTGGCGTATAGGCATGTTTGACTTTAGGATTGAGCTTGAAACACTGCCTCACAGAGCATCACTGTAGACTCTAAAGCTATGTTGATATATTTTTGAACTCCACTTACACAGGGCATGCTTCCTGCGAATGTCAGGGTCCCTTAACTGACACAAGGCTAAAAATATATACTTTAAATAGTAATTTCTTACAGTGGAACAGTCAGCATTTAGGTCATTTTAGTAATATTTGCATTCAAGCAGTATTTGAAGGGAGAACCTGAATGTTTCAGTCACATGTGCACTAAATTGAGCCTTATATTTAACTACCTTTCTTATAAGATACATAAATTAACTGTGGACTTCTTGTAAAAAAATAGATATTTCTGTAGTCAATAATAAAAAAGGAACTTTTCTGTAATTTAAATCTTTATCTATTACTTAATTATTTTGGTGTAGTATGAATAGCCATGAGGGAGGCATTTATCTGTAGAAAAAAGTTGTAAAGCCCCCTATAAGAGCATTTATGGATGACCTCACTGGGTCACCGGGGGTGGGTGGATTCTCCAAGGCCTCGAACAACTCATCAACTGGTCACAGATGGATTTCAAGCCTGCCAAGCCTAGAACATTAGTAGTGAGGAAGGGGAAGGTGACTGACAAGTTGTGCTTTAGTGTGGGAGGCATCCCGATTCCATCAGTCACAGAGAAGCCTGTCAAGAACCTTGGCAGGATGTTTGATAGCACACTGAAGGACACTGCAGCTTTGCAAGTGGGAAACAGTGAGCTGGGCAACTGGCCCTCAGCAATGGATAAATCAGGGCTGCCAGGAAAGTTTAAAGTTTAAATTTACCTGCATGGTATCTTGCCTTGACTCTTCTGACCACGGCAGGTCTATGAGGCTCCACTGAGGACGATTAGCCACTACCTGCATGGGTGATTGGGAATTACCTGAAGTCTCAGCAGCATTGCACTTTATGGCAGCAAGAACAAGCTGCAACTCCACCTTCAGTAGTCAGAATTCATGGTTACCTGGGCCAAGTAAGTGATGCTGTACAGGGACTCCAGCAACTCCAGCTGCAACAAAGTCTCTGCAGCAGACATCGAGGTCAGAACATGGAGGAAGTGGAAGGCATCAGAGGCTGAATTGTGACTGGAGCACAGCAAGTTGGTGGTAAAAGTGGCATCAGGGTGAGCAGGGTTTGGAAACTTTCCCTGGCCTCTTTACATCAAGGCCCAAGGGAAAGAAAGATGCCAGCTTATCCAAGAAGAGGTCCGTGCAGGGATTGAGGAAGGCCGCTACTGCAGGTCATTAGGGATACGGCGACAAGGAGCATGGATACCATGGGAACAAATCTTGGACCGGAAGATGATTTGATCAGAACTCTGGATGGCCGAACCCCACCAGATAAGATTCCTGATTCAGTCAGTCTACTACCCTCTTCCCATCAATTAAATCTGTTCTGCTGGGGCCCAGAGAAGGGGTCTCTGGAGCATAGTCTAAGCTCTTGCCCTACAGCACTGGGAGAAGGCTACTGGCTCCATGACCAGGTGCTGAGAGTGATAGCAGACGTCATCAGCACAGGGATAGCTCACAGCAGGCAGCAACAACCTACAAGACATCCGACAAACCATCACCTTTGTCAAGGCTGGGCAGAAGCCTCAACACCATACGGGTCCAGCAGGTTGGCTCCTGGCAACAGCACGGAATTGGCAGCTGAAGGTTGACCTTGGGAAGCAGCTCAAATTCCCAGACACCATCGCAGAGACCACGACATGGTCCTGGTGTCAGAAATGACAAGTAGTCCTTCTGGAATTGACCGTCCCCTGGGAAGACTGTCTGGAGGAGGCTTTTGAGAGGAAGAAGGCGAGGTATGGGGGGCTTACGGGTGAATGCTGAACCAGGGAAGACCCATTGTTATCCCATCAAGGTCAGCTGCAGAGGCTTTGCAGACCAGTCTCTCTACCAGGCACCGAAAGAGAGATAGAGTTAGAAATTTCCAAAACCATAGAGCCATCAACAATACCACACATGCAGCAGAAAAGACATCAAGGTCCCCCCTGGCTGCATTGCCTGGATGAGGGTGTCTGATGTTGAAAGACCCGAAACACCCGATGACCCCAGGTTACATCACTGATGATGTGTCCAAGATACATCCCCAAAAAAAAGAGCCATAAAACCTATGAAAACACAGTTAAAAGTTTAAAATCTGTGCCTGCCTTCACATTTTCCAAAGCTGTTAAGCGGATTCCAAACTTCAGGCCTTATTTTTGATACCGTTGATCTAAATGGTTTAACTTCTCTGATATGGGGTTGTTGTGTTGTATTTGATCTGTGTTGGTCTCTATTAAATTTGCTGGTTTTGTTGTGAGTCTGGAAGTAAGTGTTAACCTTCAGTCTCAGTGTCACTTTGTCACTTCCTGTTTTACTTTGAAGGCTGGTTCTCTCCTCGTTATAGTTTCACTTCCTGTGTTTTCCTCTGTCCAATGTAATTTTCTCCCCTGCACTTATCTGACTCCTTTGTGTTTAATTGCTTTCACCTTTGCCTTCTTCCCTCTTGGTTGTTCTCCTCAGTCACTCCTGTGTGTGTTTGTCTGTTAGTATAAAGTCCTGTCAACGTACTGTACACACTGGGCTGTTTGCTAACCTCCCCAGATTGTACATGCCCAGCTGCTTTTCCTTGTTTCCATGTGCCTCTGTCAGGTTATTTCCTTGAGTTTAATCTAGTTTTCTGGATTTTTCTAGCATCTTTGTTTGCTTGTTATTTTCATACTTTTGTTTGTGAAAAATGTTTGATTCCTAGCGCTCTGCATCCTTCGGTCTTCCCAGGTACTCCAGCTTCCTCTCAACAACATGCATGGGGTTAGGTTTATAGGTGACTAAACTGACCATAGGTGTGGATGTGAGCATGAATGGTCATCTGTCTCTGTGTTAGCCTGTGACAGATTGGTGACCTGTCCAGGGTGTACCCCACCTCTCGGCTTACGACAACTGGGACAGACTCCAGGCACCCCGTGACCCCAAATTGGATAATCAGAAGAAAATGGATGGATGGTAGGAACATCTTTATGTCCTCTGTAACTACTTGTCATACTTCTCTTTTTCTAGTTTTCATGAATCTGAAGAAACTGTAATTTCTAGTTGTTTTTTTAAAATCAGTTAAGTGAATCTTTCCATGTAAAGTGCTCTTGTCTGGAAATCGCTGGCACAGACAATGTTAGTGAAACTTTTGGAATTAAGCACTGCCAAGTCTGAAGGATGTTTTCTTTTGGAAAAGAGTCATGTGATCAGGCATGACAAATCGAGAAAGGACAGGGAATGATTGATAAGACCAGAACCCGGGCAGCGAACAGAGCCTATCAAGTTCTCAAACAGCAGCGATACCAAAAGAGTCAGTTTTAAGTTTCCAGAAGTGTCCCAGCTGGGTGAATTCAAAGCGTGAGTGTAGCAGCTTGTCCTTACAGACCAGCAAAGTGATTTAGCTTTTGTCCTTTAAATGTACAGCAGCGACTGAACATTATTCTCATCTGATGTGAGCAGGGTCTCTCATCAGTGCTCCGGATCTCCATAAAAGAACAATACAGGAATTCATCAGCAGCAGCAGTTAATTGACACACAGGCTGTGATACATTCTTTATCCAATCGACCGTAAACACATAGACGAGCTTATTACCCTTATACTACTTATTCTCTCCATGTCTTCTGACCCCAACATGCCTGAGCTGTGCCATACGTGCCTCCTGACACATACCATGAATCGTGCTGTTTGTTGTTATTATGCGTATGTACTGTAGGTGGCCCAGTGGCTTCTCTGAATGAGCAACAATTGCTCTTTGTTTGAGTAATTGGAACAAGGTTATTTCAGCAGTTTCGTCAGCCAATTAGGCCCCAACTGAGCTGACCTCTCCCTCTCATGTGCTTGTCTCGCCAGCGACCCCTGGAAATCATCATTAGAGCGCTCCTCCCATAGACGGCCTTATTTCCCTCTCTACCGTACACCCCCACCTCACCGCCTCCTCTTCACTGCCTTGGCAATAAAGTCTTCCTCTTTGAGGTGTACTGAGGAGCTGTGCTTGCAGTTTCTCAGAAGTCGATTTCAAGCTGAAATACTTTTAGTGAAATAGTATCTCTCGTGGCTCTCTCAGCGTCATCCAAAGTAGACTGTAAAGATGTCAGTCGATTTTTCTCCTCTGGCTCTTTGCGCCCTTTTCAGAGCACACACGCCCCGCTTTGATCCAGACTCTGGCACAGGATTGGTGGAATGGAGCAAATATTGACTCCATCTGAGCCAGACAAATCACTCCCCCTTCCTGCGTTCTTTCTCTTTCAGTCTCCTTTACACTTGCTCAGCTCCCGTCTAATCTGCCATTACCTCTTTCTCTCACATTCCCTTTCATGTCCTTTCTGCTGCTGCCTTTCTTTTCACCCCCTTTGTGTCCCTGTCTGTCATTTTCTCTCTCTCCCTCTCGCTCTCTCTTCGCTCTCCAGGCTTCTCAGGCTGTCAGTACTGTTAGGTCAGGCCTCTCCTCCCCTTCTCAGCTGCCCGTGAAGTTCTCTCTGTCTCACCTTAAAGCTACTTTGGGTTTCACATTGCCCCACGTGCATATCTAACACCTGCCTGTGCTGTATGTTCAAATGTTCAACTGCATGCTTCTGCCTTGAGCCTAGAACGTGCTACCTCATCTGAGAGTGTGCAAACATGCACGGGCATCGTGTGAAGGTATTTGCGACGGTATGTGCCAACACGCTTTCATGTGATGCTCATATGTGCCGCAGCCGACTGCAGCAGAGAGATCAAGAAATGAAAAGCCTTTTTCAAATTAAATTTTCATGGCGTTCGCTCTTTGTGCAGATCATGTTGAACTATTGATGCACACACTCACTCCAGTGTGAGCTATAGAAGACTAAGGCTGAGGCGATACCTCTGCAAAGTTACGTGTAGACGTCTTTGCAAACCTGAGCAGAGAAAGAGCGTTTCCCAAAACGTCAACGTTCAGTTTATTTGTCAATATAAAACATGGTTGTTTGAGGATCAAGTTTCTTTATGCTACTCAGAAAGCACATACACACACAAAACGCATTCACACATGTGTAACTGCAGGAATAAGTGAATAACAGGATGAAGTATGAATGGGTACTGGGGATGTTTTTCCACAGTTTTAGTTTCATTTATTCACAAATCAATTAAAATATAAATTCCAACATGATTATATACAAGCTAGTCAAAAGCTAACCACAGCTTATGGATAGGGGCCCAAACATCAGATAATTTATCACTAATATATACAATTCACAACGTACATTATCACACTAACCTAAATCACTAAATATTCTAAAAGTACCACAGGAATCTTATCATAAAAATAACACTAATCCCCTATATTTAGACAGTGGCACGTAGAAATAATCATATAAACCGCATATAGAGTTTATATGATTATAGCTGTTTTGAAAGATCGATGCAATACAGGCTGTTTTAGAGTACGTTTGAAGCCAGAAAAATATGTTAACATTTTTAAAGTACTTTGAAGCTTACTTCCAATTTGTGGAGTGTTACGGGTCACAGTAAAACTTGTACACTTAAGTTTTCTTTTCTTTCCCATCAAAAGCTGTTTTTGATCTTGTGTTATATGTGTGAGAAGGATAATATCCTCCTGAGAATGGAGGAAAAATGAATCTTCCCATTGAACTTTTTTTGTGATTTCCTCCCTCTTTGGTGCTAAAAGAGGCCACCCTAACACATGAGATATCAATGGAAAGCCCAGGATGTCCTCTATTTAGTATATCAGGAGTTAGTGGGGTAGCTCAAATAAGATATAGACCAAAAACAAATGTCCGTTACAGAGGACATAAATTAATGAGCTGGTTCTCAGGAGGATGTATTGGGATAAGCTCACAAAGTCCAAATATTACATTACACATTACACAAGCATTATGATCTTCACCATAATGTTCATTTATGTGATGCCTAGAGAAATTTGTTCTGGCAAAACTTGTGTAAAAATAGTGGAATGGTAGACATTTTTAAACACAGCAAAAGTCAGAGGATTCCCAAAGTCATTGTTCATCTTTTGGCTACCATGATGCATCTATCAAAATTTGTGCCAATGTGTGGAAGCCTGTTTCCACCTCTGAAAAAAACAAAAATAAAATAAAAAATGCATTTTTTTCTGTCCGTAACTCAAAATTCTGGGTTATTGTGTAAAAATTTCAACTCAAGCTTTGGAGAAAATTCCTCAAAATTTTGAAATAACTCAAAATTTTGAAATAACTCAAAGATTTGACTTCACTTTACCAATTGTTTTTATTTCAATGGTAGAAGCAAGCCTCCATACCAACGCATGTGTCCAACTGAGAATATTTTTTACTCAAATCTGATACAGTCTCATTGATAATTACATAATAATTACCTTTTCATGTCAGCTCCTATAAATCCATGTGATGTCCATGTGCAGGTACGGGTCCTGTGAGTTCACAGTGACTGAGTGGGTTTACCTGCCTGCTGCCAGCTCTACTCAGGTAGCATCCTTATGTAAAGTAAATGGAGCAGTGAGAAGAGTGACCAGATCCCAACAAACTACACGTGTTTGTGTGGGACAAATGCTGAGAGGTAGCCTGAATGTCTGGATTTTATTCCACTGTTATTTCAGCTGCTCCTCTGTCTGGTAGCAGTTTTTTGGGTTTCTGTGTTGCGCAGATTGGCATATCTTTTTTCAGCCATGTGTAGTAAGTAAGTAAGAATCTGACAATTTTAGCACTTTTTGACACATTATGACGCGGACATACTTTAACAGAAACATTCTGGTGTAAAATTCAAAAATAAATCCAGTGAAAAAGATGGTGTAGTTTCCATCATATGGAAGAAAAAGCAGAAACACTTGTGACAGTTCATCAATGAAGTGCAGTCCCACCTAAAGAGGGTCATTTGGTTAACCTGGTAGTGAGAACACTGCTGCATGCATAACTTTGGATATTATCCAAAGGTCATGTGTGAAAACTGTCACGTGTGCAGGCAGGAAAAGGACCCAAGTGCAAACTCACTGAGACAAGAAGTAAACTCAAAAAGCACTGCTTTATTGCAGGCGTGGAGGTGATACAAAATAGAAGTAAACTAAACTGGGATTCTGAAACCTACAGAAACACAGGGAGATGCACACAGCAATGAGGGAGGACGCGACATGGGACTGAGGGAGACGCTGACATAAATACACAGAAGGATAACGAGGAAATGAGAACACACAGGGAACACAGCTGATACGAATTAACACAGCACCACAGAGGAACTACATAGAATGCGGAAACATGAGACTTTTCACAATAAAGCAGGAAACTGGAATATTACATAGGAGTGGGGGAAAGGCAGACAAGAAGGAGCAAGGGAATGCAAGGGAGAAAGAGAGAGAGCAGACATGACAGGCTGGGGAAACATGATGGAATAAAACGAGGGGAAACAAGGCACAAGAACTCACAACTACATAAACACAGATACATAGAGGGAAACACAGGGGCAAAGACACAAGGGGAAATCTAATAACCAAAAGCTAAACATAACAACCTAGGGACTATAGAATCACTCAGGACTAACACAGAGGACTAAACAAATACAAAATGTCCAACAAACACAAGAAACTGAAACCGCTGGGTCACCGACCCAGGGCCGTGACAAAAACTGTGAGGTCATCTTTGAAGAGGCACAGAGAGTCTGCAGGTGGGGCATGCAGAGGGAAACCAACAGAATAAATATGACTTATGTGGGGAAAATAAACAGCATGCTGATTTTTGTTTCAATAAAGTTTGTTCACTGTTGATGACCTTTTTCAGCCTTTAAAGTGGAACATAGTAGGAAAAGTTTGAGCAGCACTGTGTTGGAGAGCAAAGAGACTCAGCGCAGTGCAGGATTCATCCTCTGTGCACCATGAAAGTTTTATATTTTCATGCCGGTGCATCAGATAACTGCTGATTTATTTCAGCATGGACGAACCAACAGATGAAACTTCTCCTCCCTCCCCCCCACGCAGAGGTGCCTACATACATCTTTGTTGAAGTGTGTTTCAGCGCTGACTCTTATGTCTGTCAGGTCAGGTGAATGTGAAATGAGCTCTTTGTTATCATTACTGGAAGAGTGTTGCAGGACTGATCCTTCCCCCGCTTCCATCACTATCATCTCTCCATCCTGCTGCCACCTTTAGCACACAGAGGTCCAGCCCACGAGGCCCAACCCGTCTGCTGACCTGAAGAAGCCCGGAGACCTCATTAACTGTAACAGCGAAATGGTTGCGGGCCTAATGTTTCTGGGCCTGAGGCTGAGGCGTGTGTGTTTTTTGGAGTCAGGGTGTGTGTACATACTAGAAGTTTTTCAAGTGATTTATCACTCCCACAGGGCCCCGTTACTCTGATCTGCAGTACTATTACTCAGATCAGCCAGCCGAGACAAATAACAGATCTGCTGCTACATATAGACCTCCCCGGACACATGCACACACGCAAACACACACAAACACACAACATCTCTGTGCTGTGGTGACTAGTTGAGAGAGACATTTTGCTAATCAGAGTCCTGCGGTTGGTGGTGCGTGTCGACAGGCCGGCATGTAAGTTATTGCTTCTCAAGGATCCAGAGAAAGATAGATAGGGAAGGAGGGAGAAGAAAGAGATAGATAGGGGGAAACGGGAGGGGGGGGGCTATAAGTGGTCACGGGCCAGTGGTAGCCATGGCAATGACCTCTGGCTAATTGTAGTTACTGATAGACATGGTGCTTAGAAGTACAAAGATATCCATTACACTAATAACACACAAAAACGCACACACTATGTATATATATATAGTATGTGTGTCTCCCTGTATTCATCCACTGTACCCTCATTTCTTGGTTTTACACGAACTTGTTTTATTTTGATAGATCAGATCTTAAGCCCTGTCTGTAATGTTGTTTAGTCTTCAGTCATCTGCTCTTAGCAGGCTTTGAAGTAGCTAATCTCTGTCACCATTGCCGTGTCCACATTGTTGCCAAGAAAAGCAGCGGGCTAACCCTGGGTGTGTTAATATGTGTCCAACCATAACTCACTTACATGCACGCCCTCCTTTCCCGCTCTCGTTTACACCATGTCGGCGCTTTGCGTCAGGGTAGAAGGGTGGGAAATGTTAATGAAGAGGTTCAAGAGCAGGCTCAGAAGTGACCTTGAGTGAGATAATGTCTTACAAGTAGCAGGGGGCTGTGATGTTGACTCTCTGGGCTCTGATCTCGAGCTGATACACTAGAAAACTAATCTCCATCACTCCTCTTTCCTCCCGCTGTCCTCTCATGCACTGCTTTCTCTCTGAGCTGATCCTCCTCTCGTCTTTACTCTTCACATGCTCTGAGCTCTCCCTGCCTCCCTGTTTTTGGTGGTGAGGAGATTATGTTTTTTTATTAATGTGTCATGCAGCTATGCCCAGCCCTCAAGGGGCACGACACCAGCTAATAACGTAAACCAGATCCATGGAGAGAGCACATATCTTAAAAAAAAAAAGAAGGCACAGCCCAAAAATAAAGAACACAAAACAAACTCATAATTTTCATGCTTTCGTGCCTTAGATGTTATTCATACATTAAATCTTAATTAAGAGTATAAGCGATGAAAGAATGAACAGAAAGAAAGTCCCACTTTCTTGTTTGTGACACTCATTCTTTCTTATTTCTTTTTGTGCAGCACATTAGGAAAAACAATGTCTCTCCCTACTGTTATTAAATTTGTCGATGTTAATAGACAGCAGATGACTACCAGTTCTTTTTCGTGCAACTAAAGAAGTAATAGCAGTGTTGGTATATATACGCCCTCTGCGTGTGATCTAAATGACACTCTTTACCCCCCACTCCCACTGTCACACTGTGAGCTGGTTAGCTGTTTGTTGTGCTCTGTTTTAGAAAACCAAACCAACCAGAATGTTTTGTTTTGTTTTTTTAAATATGGTGACACATTTAAGCACATTTTCGCTCGTGGGAAATCAGAAAGTTCAATCAGAAGTAAATACACCTTTGCAAGTTGGAGAAGTAAACATCGGGTATGATTTTCAGGCTCTTTTGCAGTGCCCTGTCCCATAAAACATGTGGTACTGCATTAAAAGTGGCCCTGCACACAAATCTGAAAGTTGCTCTTTACTTTGTGTTTATTAGCATGTTTAATAAATAATACTATCGTCTCTCTGTGCCCTTCACCCCCAGCTGGTCGAGGCAGATTGCTGCCCCTCCCTGACCCTGGTGGTGTTCTGTGAAAAGGGAGTTCTTCCCCCCCACTTTTGCTAAGTCCTTGCTCAGTGTGGATGACATGATTGTTTGACTATTGTTTGATCATCTTTACTTACAATTTTAGTACCTTGAGACACTTGTTATTGTGAAGTGGGGGTTGCAGTAATGAAGTTGAACTGGTTAGAAGTGGTGGTACAACTACTAAAATCTTTGACCGCATGAAAAATAGACTGGACTTTACACAGCAAACTCCATTTACCCATTCATTCACATACACACAGATACACGCTTATTCTACATATATAGTGTTTTTTAAGCTAACACACATTCACACACACGCACTAATGGATGCATCTGAAGCAATTTGATGTTCAGGATCTCGCCCAAGGATACTTAGACTTCCAGGAATTGAGGAGAAAGCAAACCACCGACCCAACAGCTGGTGGACCACCCACCCAGTCCACCTCCACCACACAGCTGAGTGTCAAAATACTCTGTTACAGTAAAAAATCCTGCATTCATATCTTCTGTTAAAGTACAGAAGTCTTACTTTCAAAATGTATTTAAAGTACCTAAAGTAAAAGTACTTGCTATGCGCACTATATAATGGCCTGATTTTAACTACTTTACTTACTGCTAAGAAACTTAATGTAGTAATATCAAATAAAAATGATAAAGATTATTATTTCAGTTATTTGCGATCATAGC
>VOQK01020119.1:1676-13279 GCA_015052645.1 Benitochromis conjunctus
ACTGACGATAAGCGATATGTTCGCTCAGTCACAGACTTTTTGATGGGCGGAGCAATGTAATCATGCACAGACTGATTCACGCATTTAGAATTTATAAGTTTTGTTTGGAGGGAATATTTTACCTTTGTTTTTTGTTTTAGTATTAATATAGTTAGTTTTTGGATTATTCATTTATTTATTGATTTATGTTTGTTTTTTTCTTCTGAACATAGGCTACTGCCTTTCTTTCATTCTGTTATGAGTTTGAGAAAATGAATCGCTGCATTTGTTCGCAGCTGAAGGAGAGTGCAGTTAAAACTGGAGTAACAAGGGAACGAGACACGGGAGGAGCGCACAACCAAGGGGAAGCAAAACTCAATATACTAAACAGGAAGCATAACACATACGTAGATGCAGACAAGACACCCGAGTTTAACACTGTGACTGGGGAAATGAAAACAGAGACAAGACTAGATCCTGAGACATGGAGACACGACGGACTCGGGGAACAGAGGGAACAATAAACACAGAGACGAGAGATTGTACACAGGCTGAGATAAACACTGAGGGAGGGAGAACTGGGAAGTAAAGATATGAATAACAGTCATCAAAGAATATAAAACGACCTACAAATGGCTCAAAGCACTGGGTCACAGACCCACTACCGTGACACAATGTAAAGTTTCACATGATACAGGTGAAGCCTACATTTAATGGACAGATTGACATTTACTGATCACTTTTAGAGACTGAACCCTCTTGGTAGATCTTTTAGCGCCATTGCTACTGCTTGAATAACATCACTTTATATGATTTTCTAACAGTGCAGGACCAGGATAACTCTGATAACAACACCATCTTTGTGCAAGGCCTGGGAGACGACTACACTGTCGAATCGGTGGCTGACTTTTTTAAGCAGATTGGGATCATTAAGGTAACTTATTGATTTGTGTTTAGTCAGTAATAACCGAACATAAAGCGCTAATAACAAAGCATTTATATGGGTATGTCATGTAAAGATAGCTTTAATGACTGGTTGAAATGGTGAAGAAGCTCGGGCTCGACCGTGATGTTGAAGTTTAACAATGGCTGAAATGTTTTCTTTCTTAGTTCTCAGATTGTGTCGGCTCATCATAAAATCTCATGTTGCACTTCAGAAAAAGATGAAGAATTTCTTCATTTGGAATCTAAATTAATTTCTATCCTTTAGTCTGATTTCCACGGTAACACAGAGATCTGCCTGTGCTTCACACATTTGTGTACCTGAACTGTTTTGCTGTTTCACAGTTCTGGTCCATGGACTTTCACCTCCTCTTCCTTCTGTCCTCTTAGGTAAACAAGAAGACCGGCCTGCCCATGATCAACCTGTACACAGACAGAGAGACGGGAAAGCTGAAGGGGGAGGCCACGGTCTCCTTCGATGACCCCCCCTCAGCTAAAGCCGCCATCGAGTGGTTCGATGGTGAGTTATTAACTCTGAGCTCTGGCTTGGTTTTATACTGTTTACACCTGGAAACTAGGCTTTGCTGGAACTGACTGTAAGTGGCACTAAAGTATAAGACGAATAAGGATTATATTGAATCGTGACTCATGCAAAGCTACTGTAGGAAAGTCTAAGAATAAAAATACGGAGCTGGAATTGAGCATTGATTTCATACCTCATATCTGATCTTTTGATATTCGTCACTTTACCTCAGGTAAAGACTTCAATGGAAACCCAATCAAGGT
The DNA here is from genome assembly GCA_015052645.1 of Benitochromis conjunctus. Taxonomy (NCBI): domain Eukaryota; kingdom Metazoa; phylum Chordata; class Actinopteri; order Cichliformes; family Cichlidae; genus Benitochromis; species Benitochromis conjunctus. The sequence goes on from VOQK01020119.1 coordinate 3,384, forward strand.
GTCCTTTGCCACACGCAGAGCTGACTTTGGAGGCAGAGGAGGCATGAGGGGAGGTCGAGGGCGAGGAGGCGAGTCGCTTTCTTTTTAAATTCAGTTTTGTAAAGTGAAATTTTATAAACTTATAAACAGACTATAAGGTGCACTTCACAGGTGAGCTTTGAATCTCATGCTGTAACAAAAATGCTCGTTTACTGTTTGCAGTGAATTAAAAAGCTTCAGCCTCGCACTGAACCATGAGTCACGCGTCCCACTGAGAGATGCTGTGGCGTTTTCTTCTGTGCAGGTCCGATGGGCCGCGGAGGGTTTGGAGGCGGTCGAGGTGGAGGTTTCCCAGGAGGCAACGGTGGCAATGCAGGAGGAGGAGGAGGGGGGGGAGGTGCCGGTGGTGGAGGAGGGCAGCAGAGAGCCGGAGACTGGAAGTGTTCAAACCCGTGAGTTCTGATGACTCCACGCTGAGAATAAAGTGGAATTTGTATTTAAAACACAACAAAAAAACATCATGTTCAATTATTGCTTAAAACATGTTGCCAGATCTTTTAGTTTTACTCACTCTTACATTTATTCAATGTAGTAATTTTTTTATGGATCTGTTAACAACAGTTTTCCTTTCTGCTCGCTTCTCTTCAGTAACTGTGGGAACTTGAACTTCTCCTGGCGTAACGAGTGTAACCAGTGCAAGGCTCCGAAAGATGAAGATGCTGGTGGGATGCCCCCCATAGAGCGAGGTCAGATACACCTGGATAAATATCAAAATTAATCACAAAGTTTACTCAGACAAATGACAACAACAGTTGCCTCGAGGCTCTTTATTTTTTAAGGTAGACCCTACAGTAACACAAAGAAAACCAAGAAAACGGCAACAATCATATGACCCGCTATGAACAAGCACTTTGGTGACAGTGGGAAGGAGAAACTCCCTTTTAAGAGGAAGAATCCTCGAGCAAAACTAGGCTCAGGGAGGGGCGACCGGTTGGGGTGAGGGGAGGACTTCAGGACAGAGACGTGCTGTGGATGAGAGCCAGAGATGAATCGTGACTGAGAATTAAAGCTGCTGAGCCACATGTGGAGGTAACTTTACTTCCTGCTGGACCACATGCTGTTCGATCAGCTGGTTTTTAAGTGAGGTGCGTTTGGGTGTCGCTGTCTGCAAGTCTCAGGCCAATGTTTCCTGTAATATCACAGTTTCAGTTCATGCCTCAGTTTTTCACTTTCAGGGGATGAACAACAGAAACGTGATCGCCTGATTGATCATCTCGATTGGATCACAAAGAAAAAAATAAGCGCTGTTTTCTGCAGTTGTAGATTAATAAGGTATACAAAGTACTGAAATATTCTGTTAGCAGAAATGAGAGCATGTGCAGACCTCTGTTGTGGAGCGAGAAAGCTGACCATGTTATCATCTTTTGTGTTGCTCAGTCGTTCTAAATGTTTGTCTTCAGTCTGACCGAGCGCGTGCCCTCTGACCCCGGCGTTCGCCGAGCCGGCTGGTTGTTTTTCTCTGGAGTTCATCCTGAAGCCTTTTGTCTCGGCTGCTTTCATGATGTCCTCTATGTACTCTTCTAATGCGTGTGTGTTTAGCTGTGGGAGCTTTCTGTGGTTTAGCCACAACATTCAGGTTCAGCCTGAAGCTGATTTGTTTCCATCACCTGTAGTTTACCTGGTCAAAGAGAAGAGGGAGACACACATGTGTCTGCTCACTTTGACTTTTTTTAATGTATTCATATTTCTGCTGTTACATGTGTGAAAGGTGGGCAGGTTGTGGATTAAATCACGTTTTATTTTTATGTCTTTGTTTAATGACATAAAAGCTACTGAGATCTACTCTCTGAGCTCTACTGATGTTTGAAATGAGCGATGACACGGGGCTGAACAAGTGAACATGCACGAGCATCAGTATCGCATTTATCTCACGTTGGTCATGCTGGTGAGATAATCTCGAACTATTTCATAAATGCGGCTGAAGAACACACGCTTGCAGTGGAGCGTAGCTGCTTATCGCTGTTTCTGGAGTTATCCGGATTACTAAAGCACAAAGAATGAGGATTCAATGACGTAAACTCCACCCTGAGATAGATGATCTCCACCCGAGGCAGCTGCAGGATGAAAATGTCTTCTATTTCCAGCAGTTATTACATTTAAGACTGTCATAAAAAGAAGTTCTCATTTGGAAATTTGTTTGTAAAGTTCTGATTTTCACGATGAGCACATCCTGACAGACTTCTGGCGACCACGTCTCAACATCTGCATCAGGACGTAGTTATTCTAATAATAGTAACTTTGTCTGTAACACGCAGACACACAGTCAGACTTACATGAGCTTTTAGCAGTCATCTAAAACAAAGTGCAGATTCAGCCGAGGGAGGCTGTTCCAAAGTTTATGAGCTTCTGGATTCAACGAAGAACGAGGAACCGTTAAAACCCTGATAGGAGGCCCTGAACAACCTGGACACGCTCAGACCTTCTGATCGGGGTTGTTAACGAAACTAGTGACGTTGTAAAATGCGTAACTTCATAATTCATAATTTATCTAAGGTAAAGAAGGCAAGAAGACGAACAGGGTGACATGTGAATGTTTAAAACATCTCAGGAGGATAAACTTAATATTTCAGCATGTTTTACATTGCTGTAGGTTTAGATTAGAGTAAGAGATTGCAGTTATTGAATTATTAATTATTAATTATAATTAATTATTATTAATTAACTAACAATTTAATTAATTATTGAATGCAATTCTAACAAACTGTTTTGTTTTGTTGTTTTGTTGTGAAGGAATCCTTTCGCTCTGTCGTGGTTTACTCTGGTTTCCTGTAATCACCTGTATTTGTACAGCAGAGAAACATTTCAGTCATGTGTGTCACCTCATTTGTTTCCTGTCAGGAGGTTACGGAGGAGGAGGCGGAGACCGCAGAGGGGGGTTTGATCGGGGCGGCTTCAGGGGCCGAGGCGGCGACCGCGGCGGCGGAGGCTTCAGAGGAGGTCGAGGAGGCGAGCGGGGAGGATATGGCCCCGGCAAGATGGACGTGAGGTGAGAAACAAACTGCATGGCAGCTCTGTGAGGCCCGCACGTACGCCCAGTGTTTTCTGGTATTCACCTGGAAATCGATGAGTAATCACGATACAGTGAACTACTCGCCTCACAGATGTTTTCAGCATCAGAGGAATCAACAACAACCTGCACGTAGGAGACACAGCAGGAGAACTGCTTTAAATACACGCACTCATGGGAAATCAGACATCATCAATCATAAACTCTAATTCAACTGTGCTGAGTTGGAGAAACTGAAACGTTGCCTGGAAACGGCTTTGATGTTTTATGTCTTTGTGTTTGGTTTCCAGGGGCGACCGCAGGCAGGAGCGGCGGGGCCGTCCCTATTAGGCGTCCTGGCTGCTCGGCGTGACGACCAGTGTGTGCACAGGTGTCCGCACAGGACGCAGCCCACCCCTCTCACCTTTGATATCACTCCTGATCCAACATGTGACTCTCTGTGTTAGTGTTAGCTCTCGTGATTCATCCACACCGTCTGCTCAGCGGGGCCTCGTTTACCAGAACAAGCTTCAAATCGACATTTTAATCGATCAGATTTTATATCTGCCCATCTCCCCGGGATCATCACCGGACACCGCTCTGTTCCAGGTCCACGCTTTCACTCTATCAGAGTAGCTTTGCATGATTCCCAGCTCAAATTAATCATGTCTATCTCATTCCAGGCAGCCTGTCTGAAACAAGCTGTTGTAGCTCCTCCCCCTTCCTTACTGACTTCCTCCAGGTGTGTGGGGCTTCTGCGCCTGAGGTGACCATCTTAGGGATATTCAGTAGTAGGAAGTGTGTGCAGCTGGCACACACACACACACACACACACTGAGCTCATTATTAGAAGCTCGCTGTAGCTTTTAAGCATTTGTTTTCACTCTGATTGAAAACACTCTTAGCGTGATTCTGGTTTCTTTCGTTACCTGTGCTGATTCTGAACTATTGACTTAATGTTAAAAAAATACTGCCATGAGCTAAAAAACATAAAGATTTATTTGATTTCCAACACTGAGAGGTGAATAAAGATCATCAACGTCAGCTGGCGTCACCGTCTGTCTAGAATTTCACTAATTTGGGGCGTTTGTAGAGAAGCGAGCAGATTCAGAGCCGTTTCCGATGTTTTGATCCCTGCTGATGAACGCAGCACCTCCTCCTGATATTGGGCAGGTTCAGTGAGCAGCGTACGACAGCTCAGCCCGGGGGGGTTCAGGATGAAGAGGCACAGATGCCACACCTGCCCCGGCTCTACAGCTGTATTTAAGAACTTTTTACTATTTATGATTGGTGTTTTTGTATCGTGCTCGTGCTGCTTTTCCAAATGAAAGTGTTGACCAAGTAACGAGTTCTTCTGTGGTTCTTTTTCACTGTGATGCTCTGAGAAACCTGCATCTCTAAACGCTCCAGCCTGACACTTTCAGAGGCTTCAGTTAGGGCTGAGTTCGGGGGAACTTGGATTCAGTGAAAACAGATGAAACAATTCCAGTTCTCAGAAATGTTGAATCAGTGTCAGGCATTTTTTTTCCACCTGGTACTGTCAGTGTGTTTCTCACCGTCCTTTCACGCCTGGATCAACCCATCGATGTTGCTCGTCCACTTTAAACTTGGCACAGCTTTGAATCGACTGACTCAGCACTCTCAGTGCTCAACTGCAAAATGCTCACTGTGTTGTTTTTTTCAGAGAAGGAAGGAAAACGTGTCGATCATCGTCTTCAGAAGATCTTGTGAACTTTTTAATAATTTTCAGTTGAAAAAGTTTCCATGTTTTTCAACTTAAATGGAGAGTCACATCATCTCCTGAGACCCAGCCTGGTCACTGTGTCCTCTGAGGTCGACTAAATAAACTGAAACAGGATAGACTAGATAAAAATACAGGCGATGGCGCTGTGTTTTACAAGTTTTATACAATAAATAATGATAAAATCAGATTTAATATATACACTAACTGACACTAAAAACTGAAAAGGACCCAGGAGCAGTTGTGCCCACACACTACCAGACAAAGGCCATATTATATTTCATAATATTAAAGTCAGCTGGGGGAACAAATCGATGCAATAAGTGAAGTAAAGTAAAAAGAGTAGAAGCATTTTAACCCATGAGAGTTTAATACCTGTCCTTGGAAATCTACATTTGTATATGATGAAGAGAAGCCACACAGAGGGCTTGTTGCACACAACAGGGTGGTAATAACTGGAGAGGTTGTGGTATGGTTGGAGATCATACCCACATTATTCTGTTAAAGCCCCAAACTGCAGACATCTTGGAGAAACATCAAGGAAGGACCCTTCATACCTCTGAGTGAGGGCATGTTTTACAGAATTTGTTGAAGACTGCAAGGACAATGACGTTGACTGGATGAAGCCCAACGCTCTTACAATAGCTCAGGGGTTACAAAAGTTACACATATTCATATAGTGGAAATAATGCCTGCCATCCTACAGCTTAAATTGCCTTTATTACCCATAGATGTAAATTTAAGCAGTTTTCTCCACCGTTATCGAGGTGGAGCCTGACATGTAAACTTATCTGTACTGACAGGTTTGTTCTGCCTACAGTTTATTTATCAGTACATAGCTAACCTATGTGGCATTTCTGCAAAATGATTAAGGATTCAAATCTTAAAGAGGTATCGCACTTTCCAAAAGTTTGATTGTGTTCACCTGGACAAAGGTTTCATCACTCATCCAGGTGACTTCTTCAGTCTCAGCTGACTGCAGGTTTCTCCAACCTTCTCAACATATATATCACACATTACTCACATATTTACTAATGCATACACTTCTGGTAAGATAAATGGGTTAATAAGCAGACCGTACTTCACCGAGCACGGTCAACACTGACTACATAAGACAACAATGTGAGAATGAACTGGACATTGCCCAACATCCTCAGGTACTGCAATCTGTCTGGAAAGTACAGTCATCTACAACTTCCTGGTCTTCTTTGTAATGCCTACAAAGAAATCTAGACCAATGAGAGTGTGGAGAAGTTCTGGCAGATCACGGTCATGTATTCTGATCTTCTTGGAGGAAAGTTTCAGTAATCATTTCCCGTGTCTGGAGTTTTAGCATCCCTAAAAATGTAATATTTAGGACTTATTCCAGATCACTTTAACTGTACAGCATGACCTTTCACCCGCAACCCAGCCCCGGATAAGCAGAAGAGGATGGATGGATGGATGGATGGATGGATGAACTACCTGAGGGATTAATAAAGTTCTATTTATCTATCTATATGCTATAAGGCTCCAGAAGGAGTTAAGAAGACAAAAGTGGGAGAAATGGTGCCATTATTAGTTGTTGAAGTGGACTAGGTGGGACTGTAAACATCAAGGATGGTACTTTTAGGGTGACAGATTGGTGACCTGTCGTGGGTGTGCCCTGCCTCTCTGCCTGATGACATCGCTTCGTTGGATAAGCAGAAGAAGATGGAAACCGTTGTCCAAGCGCAGGTGTGAACAGTGATTTGAACCTTTTAGCTCCATTCACCGCTGTTCATCGAGGACTCGATGAGCGACCCCACTGAGCTGAAACAACATCTCTGCTCGGAGGATCACACACGGGCAGAGGAATCGATGAAGAAGAGGGACCTCACATGTAAAGTGATGAAGACTACCCCACCACCTCAAACACTTTCATCAAAGAAATCCCTGGACCGTACTGATATGAACAGTACCCTTTAATGGTCCCTACAGATTGCTGTTTAGAGCTCCTGTGCTACGCTCCAGCCTCTTTTAGAAAAATGATTAGAATTTTAGCTACAGCAGTTTTCTTTACAATAATGTACCTCAGTAACTCGTTATTCCACCGTGAACTGTTACTTTGCACACTGTCAACTTTTACACTTTTTATAATTTCTTAAATTTGTTTATTTGCACATTCGATTTTAAATTTAACGTTAATTCTTAGTTCAGATTTTACTTCTTAGGTTAAATTCTTGATTTATTCTGTACATCTTTTAGACATTGATGTTCATTTTTTATCTATTATGTAACTTTATTCTGTTTTTCTGTAATTTTTTAATGTTCAGGCACAGCAACCAGCATTTCACTGCATGTCGTACTGTGTATGATTGTGTATGTGACAAATTTGATTTGAGTTTTATGTTCTCGGTGACTCAGTCTGATATTTTTGTTTCCTAATTCCATCCAAGGTTTCAAATAAAGAGTTCTGAAACACTTCCTGTTCGTTTGTTCATTCTGGGAAACCTGATGCAGTTTGACCAGTTTAATTCTGACTGGGATGCAGGCTTATTGTTCACAGTCCCCAGTGTGTCAGTGCAGGTAAATGAAGCATGGAAATGAATTGGTTTCATTCACAGAGCAGATGTTTGGCCCTTTATAATCTCTGATTATCTGAGTCACAGAAGCTGCTTCCTTAAATCAAACCCCAAAAGACGTCCTGGATCCTCGTGCACATTTGAACTCTCTATCAGCATCCCTGTTTTCTGCACACTTACAGGAATGTTGTTCTGTTGTAGAGCTATGACAGGGAGGCTTATCTGCTGTCCTGATTCTAGCGTTACGCTGTCGGAGTTTCAAATAATGAGGTGTGAGTAACTGACTCCTGTTGTTTTGTTTTGATTTTACAGTCGCCGGCCACAAACAGACACAATACAGCTCACCTACTCTGTATGCTGCCTGTAAGAACTCAACCAATCAGAAGAAAGCCCACTTTCATAAAGAGACAGGAACTAAAGAGGCTTGTTTCACACAGTTTCAGTCCTTCTTTATGACTCCTCCTTTAATCCTTTAACCTTGTTGTTTTTTCCCTCTGCCTTTGTTCAGGATAAATTTCCTTCTTATTTTCAGATGATTTTTCAGTCATTCCCTTCTTTCTCATTGGTTTCAATTCATTTCTTGTAATAATTAGCCTACAATAATCCAGCATTGTGTACTTACTCTCAGATCACTCACATATATGAAAACCATCCTGCAAACATGGAAAGTCTGATGTTGGTGTAATGTACTTGAATGTTACCCCCATCTGCTACTTATTCTAACAATACTTTAAACATGGCCTAACCTAAAATAAAGTATTTCTACATTATGATATAATTAATAACCTGCTGTGTGAAATTGTGAGCAAATGTGTAAAGTATGACGTCTGAGTTGATTTGGAAGGAAATCTGAACAAATCTGTGCGCCGTATAAAGTGAGAACGACACCTGAAAGGAAGCTGCTTGGTGTTCACTGAGTATCAGATTCGTATCAGATTAGTGTGAGTTTGAAGGAATGTTGACAGGTGAGATTCACCTGATGACAGCCCGCCGTTGTTCTTCCTGCACAGATCACCTGAAGGCCTGTTAATGGGACTTTTTAAAATGTTCCATTAGCCTTCACTGTTTATTTTAGGTAACTGTAGAAATGATCTAACATCTGAGTGAAGAAGGAAAAGGGCTGAAGACTCATCGACTCATTTCTTTCTATTCAGTGGAGGAAAAATACTATCATGTAATTACACCACATTACAAGGGAAGTAACATTTATTTTCTGATTCTGTGTCACAGCAAACAGGTAAAACGACTGGACTGAAAATGATTGAAAAAGCAGCCAATGTCTAAAGAAAAGCTTTGAAAGACCTTCAGAAAGCTGGAGAAGTATTGTTGAAAAACCACAGTCTGAATTTTTACAGGTAAAATATAAAGAAATGCTACCTCCCAATAATAATAACAATGTGCAATAAACACACACTCATTCTTTTATTCATTAAGTCATTCCTTTGCTCATAACTTTCTTGCACTTAAAAAAAAATCCACTTTAAGTTAAGTTACTGTGTTGTGTTGTGTTGTGCGTAGTGCAGCCGCGGGACACTTTCCAGTTTCGTTGTACTATTGCACCATGTATGACTGTGCAATGAAGAGTTATCTGTTATCTGTCAGAGGTCATCACCATGGCGTCCCTCAGGGCTCTGTTCTTGGCCCACTTGTTTTGTTTCATTGTACGTTTTTTCCTCAGGTTCAAAATGCTGTTTTTCATCAAATGTGACAAGCTGTACCACAAAAACAAAAATGTCTCTAGATGGTGTACGCTGACTGGAACAAAAGAATTTCCAGATACACCTGCTCTGTTATCATGTTGACACTTACTGTTCTGAAAAGTCTCATAATTCAGGTTAAAAGACACAAAAAGACAAAAAATGAATATATTTAACAAAATTATTGTCTCAGTTATAACTAGAAGAGATAAAATGTGTGAAAAACAACGAGTGAAAAAATGTCTGAAAGTGGGTCAACTGACCGGTTTTTAAAACATATATCTTGAAAAGTATTTAATATATAAAATAACCTAAAATTTCTCAGTAAATATAATAGATGTCCAAACTCGAGCCTAAAGGACCTATACTCTTTAAGTCTACATCTGAGTGTATATTGGTTAAACAGGTCTGTTATTTAACTTTAAATAATAATAATGAAAAAGGATGAGGCCGCCTTTATTAATCCCAGGGTTGGAAAACAAGAACAATGTGGTAAAATAAATGTCCTGTAATGTTGTCTAAAGGCACCTTTACTGTAGGCGATTTTTAAAAAAATGAAGGGCTGTGAGCCTGTAGACTCTTCTGTAAATGAAATCCTGCTGAGGTGATGAAACTGCAAACAAATGAAATCTGAGAAAAGGTCCTCAGGTAAACGCAGCAGATTAATGAAAATGCTTCAGTCTGTAGCAGAGCTTTGGTTTCCTCATGTGAAGTGAAGAATCCTAAAAAAGTTCAACATTGCTGCCTGAAACCTGAAGTTCCTGTTTAATACAGTATGTCTGATGTGAGGAGGATCAGGTGAGCTGCAGTGAGGTGTTGGGCGTGTCCTCAGACAGGTGTCTGACAGAGGTGTGTTTAATGCAGACAGAGAGGAGGACGAGAGAGAGGAA
>VOQK01020123.1:5746-19865 GCA_015052645.1 Benitochromis conjunctus
AAAAGTCAGTTCCTTAGTTTTTTGGGTTTTTTTTTTTAAAGTTTGATATTGTAACTGTAACTACTTACCCTGACAAGCAGAGTGATTGATAACCTTGATTACCCTAATTTGGATTATTCATTGGCCTTCTATCGTAATTTCAGTGTGTTAAAACAACAGCCAGCTGTAAAACAGCATGTGCTTAACCTTTATCAGGCCTCAGAGAATCATGCCTCTGCTGTGAGTGGGAATTTTTAATTAAGTGTAATGAGATGCCCGCAAGGGTTTATCATTATTATTCCAACTCTTTTGTGTTTTTTCCCTAATATTTTAAACACAGAATTGTAGTTTACTTACTCACTTGTTACATTTCTAAATTAAGCTGAGATATTAAATAACAGAAACCACATTTTATTCATGAGCAATTCAAAGCAAATCTGAATTTAACTATTTCTCGTTTGTTCCAGAAAAAGATGAATTTTTAAAATTCTTGATTTTTACGTCTAACGTTTAAATGCAGCACACTGGCTTTGGGTTAACACTGCATAGAGCTTTGTATTGACTGGAAAGAATGAGTGGCGTCGTGGTCTGCATCACTTTCTTTTTTCTTGCGTGTGTGTGTGTGTGTGATTTCCGATAAAGACAAAATCAATCGTAACTGATTTATATTTGGCATCTTGTCTTTTTTTTAAGCTTCAAGCATTCAGTGGTGACAATTTAGAAGAGCTTTACATGAGCGGACATAGTCTAAAAAGCGAGAAACAGATTTGGAGAATACCCAGTTATCTATTAGATAAACATCTAAGCAGCGTTAGAATGAGGAAATCCATTCTCTGATTAACAGCCTTTGAGATGTTACTGTTACAAGGCACAACCAAAAGAGGCACTGTTTTTCTGGTGTGTTTGATCTTATCAAATATATGTGGCTCGCCAAACTTCAGTGGGAACTCACGCTGAGTGCAGTTATCATAACAAAGACCTATAAAGTGAGCTTAGGTGAGGGAGAACAAACAAAAAGAGAAGCAAAGCATTTGTTAACCATACAACCTCAGGGCATGCAGGGTTGCTTTAATAGTTGAGTAAATGCAGACCCAAACACTGAGCTAACACATTATGATGAACCATCATTTGTCACCGTCAATAACATTCTTATTTAACCTGCAATACACTGTGCTCTTACTTCAGTGTGTGTGTCTTTGGGGGAGGGATGATAGCTGGTGTTATGACAATACACAGGAGTGGTATTATTGCTTCGCTAAAGAAAGTTTTGCATCCAGTGCAATATAGATCTTTTTAATGATTAGTAATGACTAGTTTTACACGTGTGATGTGGAAATCATCATTCAATAGGCTTTTCTTTTAAAACCACAAAATATTTAACACAAGCAAATCCTATCTATAATCTGCTCAGTTTTGCACATCTTCAAGGATTACATATTCTGAGTTCTTTTTTTTTTCTTTTTTTTTTAAGTACAGCAAGAACAATAAGAATAAATATGTCAAAGATATTGTGGAGCAGTAACCCAAGAAGCCATCAAGCCCTAGCGCTTTTTCTTAATTCCCCTGAACATACATGCAGGATTAATTCAGTCGACTAGAAGGCCAAACAATCTTGGTTTCTCTGGATGAGAAACACTTGGGTGACTTTTGCTACAATTAATATGATTTGCAAAAAGTATTTTACTATGTCATTTTTCCATCACAAGGCCAGATTGAGCTTTAAAAAAAAACAGCAACTGATGTTTCTGCTTAAGACCAATAACAACCATAAGCCAGAGAACCGGTGTGTGATAACAGCTTTAAATGAATGAGTCTGTGATGAGTTACAGAGTTACGCTCTCAGGTGTAACTGTGTGATGCAAGAGAAAAAGAGAACAATGCTAAATCAATTTTAGTCCTAGTATTTCATGTCCCCTTTACTGATTTATTAAAAGCAGATACAGAGCAGTCCCAGTGCAGGGGGCTACGGAGCTTGAAAGAGTTCAATTACATGCATTTTGCATGTTTTTGTTTTAAAGTCTTGGCACTGACAACATGTCTATTGTCAGAAATTCATCTCATTATATGTTGACACATTTCTTCTTCATTTATATATTTTATTGATGAATCACATCTCACTAACCTGTTTTATAAAGGAGCTCTGACATAACTAGTAATTTAAAGTGTATTCTAACCAACACAACTCTGTCCTCATTAATGGCTGGAATTACTGCGCTGTTTAAACGTTTTGACTTCATCTAAAGTTGTTCACTTATATAGATTAACACTGCTTTCACTAAACATGCAAGCATAAATCCCGCCACAAGAGGGCCCATTGTAAGGTGACACATCCTGCAGGCCACAGTGTGTGTGCGTGTGTGTGTGTGTGTGTAAAGATACAGCCTGAAGACAGAAGTTTGTCCTAGCATGTAACACATAGTTTCTGTGTAGAAAAGGCATTTAATCTTCTTCATCTATGTTGGCAGGGAATTCCTTTAAGATGACTCTACTGACTCTGAAACGTTTCAAGTATACTTTAAATTCATATTCAGGGATCCAATACTGTGGATGGAGATGTCAAACTTTTAAGGACATACATCACACATCTGTGCACCATACCAGTGACCTGACTTTATTCAAATTAAATAATTTCATAATTTCTCATGAAATGAAATAATGATGATATTTCTCCACACAAACCAAATAGGGTGTAAATGTATGTGAGTTGAGCAAATACTCCTTATAGTACTAGGGTGTACATAAGTTTAAAACTGGAATATGAGTCATTATGCTTGCAATAAAAAGAACCATTTCCATGAATGTCTCCTGGAGGAATTGCTATTATCATTATTATTATCATTATTATTTATATTATTATTAAACATGATAATAAAAAAGAACATTCACTAATACCTAAACCGGTTGCTGGTATTTAACCCGTGTGGTGCTCTCTGAGCTAAAAGTTTATGTTGCACAACAGCGGATCAGGGCCGCAGCTGAAGGTGTCACCGCTGATCTTCCTGCTTGGCGCTGTCCACTGCCTGTGGTGCTGAAATGTGGAGGAACAACACATGGTGCCCTTTACTGACACCGCAGGCGCTAAATTCTAATTATACGGTTAAATAGGCCTATTAGATCTAACTGTTACACGTGACTCACGCTTGAGACAAATCTGCCAGGTGACAGAAACCAGTGGAGAAATCAATTTGAACACGTCTATCGATTTATTATTATTTTAATTTTTTTTTCGCTTAACAGTTAGTTCCGGTGTTGTGATCACGGCGATGCTCAGAAAGTAACGCGAACGCAACACAACCAGAAATATTACTTATTCCACTTCACACTGCCTTCCTGCCGTGCGACCCACTTCAGGAGATCCTCTTTTGTGTGATGGTGAAATGTGAGCCTCGGTGTACTGACAGTGTTGTCAAATAAAGCAGTTAATGCGGTCTAATAATGGAGAACATGGCGGAGGCGCTCGGTGCAGGAGGCGGCCGTGGGGAGGAATGCGAGTGCAAAATATGCTACAACTACTTCGACTTGGAGCGTCACAGTCCCAAACTGCTGAGCTGCTTCCACACCTTCTGTCTGGAATGCCTCGAAACGTTGCACTTCCGGGAGGGTCGGGGCTGGAGAATCATTTGTCCCGTGTGTCGCCACCGAACTCCTTTACCGGAACGTCGGGTTCGCAACCTCCCCGACAACACAGCTCTCACCGAGGAGCTCCCACACAAGAAGCACGAGCCCGAGGACTCATTAAACGCGGAAGGGCTGCTGGGTCCGCCCGCCTCGTCTACGACCTCCACGGAGATCGGCCACAGCGGATGGGAGGCGTGCAAACACGTTGCGTTCAAGACCAGCTGCGTGTGCGCCATCTTCTCTTTTCTCTCCACGCTGCTGCTCCTGTTTCTGGGCCTCGTCTTTGTGCATAACCTCAGCCACATCAGGTCGCTCGTCCCTGTTTGCTTGTCTGTTGCCAGCATTCTCGCCCTGTTCTCGCTCATCCTGACTTGGTTAGCCTGCATGCTTTACCAGCCTGAAACCGAGGCAAGCGACTCAGTTTATCTCAATATCACGTGATCATCCCGATACACCAAGGAAACCCAGCCTGTTGCGAACTATTCAAAGGGAATCCTTTATCATTTTATTTTTTCAGACTGATTATAAATCCCATATGGAGCTTTAGTAAAAGGTATGTTTGTGGATGATTGTAATATCATCAGTAAACGGTGCACAAACTATGTATGAACTCATGCAGACTCTCTGCCACATTGCCGTTCTGTACTGGGACACTTTAACTAAACAGAGCCATTAATAATAACTTCAAGTCTAAAGCAGGCTTTAGCTTAGCGTTCCAAGGTGCATTGAAACAGCTGTATGAGTAAAGCTAATGGCAAATGACATAATTATTCTTATCTTCTGTGCCCATTTACCTTAAAACTACCTCTGTGTGATTACACTGACTCCCCATGGTGGGCCGGAGCAGCAGCAGGGGATCCCGGGTCAGTCACCCTGAGGGGACATGGGCCTTAACAAGATGAGAAAAATAACTTTGGGGTTAATAAGTAGTTTTTGTTTTTTGTTTTTTGAAGTGATGGCACAATGGAAGTGCAGGAAACCTCCTGGCTGTCTTAAATAACCTGATGGGGGTTCGGTTAGCTTTATCCAATCATTAAAATCATGGTTAGATAACTTTTAGAGCAAGTGTTTTATTGGATTTTTGTGGATTTGTTGCATGTGTTTGATGTGTCTCATAAATATCATAAGAACAACAGTACTTTCAGTGCACTGGGTTTGGGTTATTAAATCCATCCTGATCAAGAAGATGACTCCATTTGGTTTGTGGTATTTGCTGAGTAACACAGTAGGCATTTATATCCACTTAGTGTTGTTTTAAGAGGCGACACTGGTCTCGGGAGTTAAAATCCATCTCTTTCAGGTCTCTCAAAGGAACTCCTTCATTTGGTCATCCGGTCAGTGAGTAATGCCACTTAAGTGCCACCATGACAAAAGCCTGAGGAGGAAAAAAAGGGGGGATAGCAGGCTTCCACTGGGAGCCATAGGCAACAGTGTGTCTGGGGCAGAGGGCTTCATTTCATGGGGACTGTGGGGCTTAAAGTTAAAGATTACTTTGAAACCTGCATCCCCTGCCATCAAACTCTCCCACCATCTCCCACCCTCCCTCCAGCCATCACTCCCACTCCCGAAAAATAAAAAACTGTTGCTACAGAGCAGGGGATGAGTCGAGAGCAGATCCTCTTTGATGAGAGAGAAGGATCCTTTTGTTCTCTAATCCCTACACAGCACACACACACACACACACTCCCACCCTCCTCTTCCTTATACGTCCAACTAGATATCAGAGATTTTCATAATCAGCTGGGGGGTTCAAACGTTATTAGTTTACCGGTTTTACCTTTAAAAGAACAATTTGAAACAGTTGAACATTTAAAACAAAGGAACAGGTTTTGAGGTCATCACTGTCTCCACAGTTTTGCTCGGTAGGTTTTGGCATGTTTCTCCAAACATTTTAAAGTTCTCAGCCCTTCAGGTCTCCCAAATCTCCCCAGAAATACCTGCAGCAAAACATTGCAATTAACCTGCAAAAGGTTGTAACTCACTCACAAATGCTCATGTGTCAAAAAAGAGAATACGTACACAATGCTGCATAGGATTCAGCAGATTTTGACATGGACTATACAGCATGTGACTGAGAAATCAAACACATGTATAACTAATAAGTGTACAAATTGTAAGCAGTTGTGCTTTTCCTTTTAACTTAACCCTTTATTTACTATGATTTATACAAGCCAAATGAACTAATTTGTCATTTTGGCTGTAAAATAAATTTAAAAAATCATTCGGATCTTTCAGAAACCATTTAAATTTTGTCTCTAACTCAAACGTTAACTGAGTTATGGCCATGGTCAAGAATGCTTGTAAACTGGGCCCAATAAAGGGTTAACATTGTAAATCCTTTGTAAATGAGACGTGCTCTTTCTGATGTGCAAAAGTAACAGAAAGTTGAGAAGAATTTAAAATACTTCAGCTGTGATTTGAAGTAGAGCAACTACGCATAACTAAAGTAGCAGGTAATTACATTGTAATCACACTGGCAAGAAAGAATCACATTATAAAGAAAACACAGAAGGTGAATCTCCAGGGAACAGCCATTAGATGCCGTGGACACTCAAAAGAGACGAACAGTTACAGGATACATTTTCTCTCTTCCTGTATTTTGTTTTAAGTGTGTGCAGAGTGTGTCTATGTGTCATTATCACATTGGACACACATATTTCCCAGAGCAGATGAAAGTGGTGCGTGTACTTGTAGCATCTGCCCCCTAACAGTCCGTGTCCCACCGTGACCTCGAAGACACAGCCCGAGGACTGAGATTATCACCCTTCTGTGTGCAGTTTGCCTCATCATATGATCACACGCTTGCGTGAGTCCAAGTCTGTGTGTATGTGGTGGAGAAAGTGTGGCTTTGTGTGCACGTATTTGTCAGAACATGGCAGTAAAAACATATGGCCCAACAAGCATGCAAAACTCTAAAGAACAGTGAGAAGAAATCGATGTTCAGGGTCAAAGTGTCGCACGCGGCTCATCTAACCGTTTCACTTTCATTGTGTTCCTTTTTAGAAGTCACAGGAGATGTTTCTCTCCTATCTGTCCTCTGCCTCGATGTCACATGCAGCACTTTTGGATAACATCTACGTCAAGTTGAAACAGGAGAGTAATGCATGGCCCTCGCATAAGAAATGCAACTCCCTCTGGTGTGTAAACATGAGATTGCAGACAAGTTTCTTTTTATAAAATTATATAAAAATATTTAAAGATACAGTAATCAGTTAAAAATAAATACATGTAAAAGTCAGCCAGAGTGGGGTGATTATTGCATTTATATGTCTGCCTGTTAGAATAAACCCAACACACACACACACACACACACACATATATATATATATATATATATATATAGAGAGAGAGAGAGAGAGAGAGAGAGAGAGAGAGTTGTATCTCTTATGTGTGTTGGTGAAACACACGAATTAATCGTTGAGCACCTACCATTATCAAGTCATGTGATCTTTTTAGCAGCAGCTTTTTTTTTATTCTGATAAGTGAGTTTGCAAACTGTGCATTAACTGATGCCCCAAAAGCAGGTTTTAAATGACTATCAGTGACCACCAGAGGCCAGGCTGAACTGATTGCAACAGTAGCACCATTAATTATCAATACATTATTGTGGAAAGCTCTATTCAGGGTGCTGGCTGCCTGTCACATGATACAGGTACATGGAAATAACCCTTTGCTGAATTTGGTTTGGAACAGCTGATATGGAACAAGGTTTCCCCTTCCTAACTTCAATCACTCACTGCAGCTTCAACCAGAGTCATCTCCCTCACATCTCTACTCTCTCGTTTCTATCCTGTCACACACACTATTGAGAGGAAATGGATCAGAAAAGAACCACAAGTACAACGTGAGCCAGATAGTAGAGTCAGATAGAGGAATAGAAACTCCCCCCAAAAATTATGAAGAAGTATCAAACAACAGTTCAGACACTTCTTTCTTTTTCTTAATTCAGAAAATATATTGTGGGAAAAGGGTGCTATTTTCAAGGATTCGGAACTCTTAAATAAAACTGTGCAACAATCACATGCAGTTAGATATTTGAATTAAATACTTGGGGGGGGGGGTCACTAAGTGCTCCTTAGTCTGGCGCTTGAGTGCACAGCATCATTGTATTAATTCACATACGTTTCATTTTGTATCATTTTGACGGTCTGTGATATGGATTGGAATGAAATACAGTCAATCAAAGCTGATAAGGACGTAGTCGGTCTTTACACTGTTTTAATACGCTGTTCGACAAAAAGAGGAAGGTTAGAAGTTTCGGTGGTTTTGGTAACAAACCGTTCTTGCTCAAGACAACCTAGCCTCTTACACTTATTGCGGTATGTATAGCTTGTTTTCCCTTCGTCTCGTTTCCCTTAGCCCTCTCGATAGCTGTCTGTCTCTTCTTGGGTAAATGCACTCGCTAATCAAACACAATAATATGTGACTTGCGGTCACTTAACAGCCCATTAAACGTATCACCTCACGGGCAGCCACATTGTGTCTGCTGTTGTAGAACCGTGTAGACGGTTTTGACCGATAATAACCTCTCTGACGTCTCCGCTGGCCCAAGCACGCGCCACTTCCAGTCATCCAATCGCAGGCGGAGAAGCGCCGTGACGTCACTTTACATCTTCCGGGCTGGCAGCAGTGGCCCGGTGATGCTCTGATTTACAGTTTGACTTAATTTTATATTGGTTTTTAATACGGACCAACGGTTGTAATTTAGAGACACGCACTTTTAGTTAACAGACGATGTCTTCATCATTTTCAGAGCTGTGGTTACACAGGCTAATCTAGCTGATCCGGTGCTCCAGAGACTGAAAGCGTAGCGGCAGAGGAAAGAGGTGAGAATGCGTTGCGGTGTGAGCGCTCTGCAGATGTTGATGAGAGATGGGCTTATTGTCAGCGACCGGTTCGCTAAGCAACGTGGCACGGAGCCTTTAATTCTCCCCAGACGTCCGTACGGGGCGACGCTTATATGCTGCTTTTTTAATTAATTTAAGTGAATGTCCACCGGGAAAACCGGCTTCACTAAAACCAGCGGCGGCACCAGTAGAAGTAGCGGCGTTGGCGGCTAGTTATAGCTAAATGCTAGCTGTTAGCGCGCCTTTGAGCCGCTAATCTGGATGCTACTTCGCTAGCATCGCAGCATCGGGAACAAACAACGTGGAGTAGAAAAATGTGACCTTCTGCGTGTCATCCAGCGGTAGTGTTGCTCAAAATATCAAAACATATGCGGCGGTTATGTTGTTATGAAGGTTATGTACAGAATACTGTTAAGACCCAAACCAAAGTACCGATACCGCACTGTATGTCATGCTTCTCATCTGACTACTGCAGTCTGAATTACATGATAATTACCAGGTTAAACGCTACACTCGTCACCAGATTAAATCATTGAGTGGGAGTTGCTGAGTACCGATGCTGATTCATACACTGCCGCTATTGATATCATATTTAGTGTTAAAACAAACAATACTGTATAATTAAAGTGGCAGCAAGTTGCCGTGTTTGTTAAATTGTGTTATTACAACAAACACCAGGTTATGTGTAGTCTCTGTTGGCTGGCATTAACAATTAAGGTCTAATTTTTGATCAAATAGTTATTCATTGTAGCTGTGTGTTAAGAGATTGCAGGTTTTTCAAACTGAGACTTTTTTTTTTTCATGCATTATATTGTTGAACTAGTGAGCAGGAGAGGGTGTGTCTGTGTCATTCAAATCCAACAATGGCTGAACCTGTATTACGTGTTGGAGCTGGAAGGACTTCTCGGTGTACTTGCTCTGCCCAGATAATGGATGACTTTTCTCAGTTTGTTGTGGTATTTGGGTTGCTGTACAACAAGTGAGACCTAACAGTTAGGATTGTCTTTTTTCCCCCCAGTAAATATACAGATACAAAGGAGAGAAAAAACAGCTTTACCAGGACTATAAAATACAGAGCACAATAGGTGATATGGACAGAATTGCCCATGGTACTTGATTTTAAACTGTAGTTTTCTTGGGTTTTTTGTGGTTTTCACTGAAGTATCCAGAAGGCTTTGGGGCCATGTGCTCAAACATCCCCATATTTACACATTTACAAGCTTCTTTTTATTTTCTTTTTTGAAGAGCAGTCATCAAAACATGGCCTTTACAGTGTTGCAGTAGATTTATGCTTCTGTGTTTAATCGGCGGCATAGATACCTCATAACCACAAACCCTTTTGGGGCTGATGCACACATTTGCAGAATGCCCGTCATTGTTATTAAGCTTTAACTATTTATATTTCCTTTTATTTATTTTGTATATATTATTGATATTCATTTTAACTCTAAAAAGTACTGCACCTAGTTTTATTGTACTTGTACAAGGAAAATAAAGAGATTCTGAGTCTTAAAACCTATGCAGTAATCTGACGTAGAGCTACCTGGGCTGTAACTACACATCCCTTCATCACAGCCTCACAGTTGCAGACTCTGGCTATGGCTCGGGCCACTTGCGTAGTCTGCATAGTAGGCTCTACTCAGATTCAGTACAAAACTCTTCCAAATCAGCTTCAGGGTGCAATGGCCATGTTTTATTGTCCTTAATGGAACTTTGGAGTTATTAGGGGCTTTCTGAGGACCTTTTCCTATTGTCTTGTAGCTTTTGTTTACACATGGCCACCCCACCTCTTAAATAAATGCTGAAGCGATAAGATTCTTCTCAGTCATTTTAGAGTTATGTGAGGGTCTGCAAACATCCCTGCATTAAGCTGCAGAATGAGTCACTGCCTGTCACCAACTCTCATGCGGTCTGGCTGTGTGGCAGCAGGGCCACTCTGCAAATTACCCTTTGGCTTTAAGTATATGCTACAAATAGCCAAGCTCTCCAAGAGACGCTGGTCAGTTGTTTTTTGTTGCATAGCCAAACGACTTGGAGAAGTACAAAAGTACAGTGCATGTTATGATCCAGTTGGAAACAAGTGGTGAAGTACACTGGACGTAGTCAGAAATTAAAGACAATTAGAGAGGCATTGTTCTCTGGCTTAAATGCAGCCAATGCTTGATTTTGGACTCAACAATTGTGAGGTTAAAAGTTGTCATTTCCAGCTATATCAAAGCTTGTTTGGCCTGGTTTATATTATCTCCATAAGTGTATCTAACTGTGTTCTACAAAATATTGAAAAGTTATAAGACAAAAAGAAAGAAATGACAGCTGTTTCTGCATCGTTTCCCAATCAAAGTGTTGCCCTCACAATACTAATTTATTATGCCAAACAATAATTAATTAAATGGGGAAATGAAATGGGGAAATGAAGCAGTTTCACACGTGAGGCAGTCAGTGTTCTTTTAGCTAATGAGTTAATTACAAGTCCATATCGCGCTCTGTTAGTAAATCTTTAATTAATAAGTATCTTACAATCAAAATCATAACTGAGCACCATGTTTCCTCTCTAAACAGACCTGCTGGTGAGGTGAATAGTTCTGACTGAAAGTGAGACTAAGAATAGGGAGAGATGGCCTTCATGCAAGCAAAGATTATTTTACCAGGAAGCAGTTCCTTGCTATCAAAATGTGCTGATACATCTTTATTCCAGGCTATGCTCCTAAAGTTTCATGTGGTGTGTGTGTGTCTCTGTCTTGCAGGTCTAGGTGATTTCCTGTGCAGAAAGAAAAAGAGCAAAAGAAATCACAGTCTCCAACTTTCAGCCGCAACAGCAAGTCGAGGTACTCTCAGGGCAGGCACAAGTTTTATACATTTCCAGCGCTTACTTCATCTTCAGAGATGAAGTTGAAGGAGGATATGAACCCCCTGCTGCTGCAGGTTTTCCGTTCAGTGGTCTGGGTCTATTCCGTCATCACCTTCATACCCTGGTACTTCTTCTCCGGAGCCGGCAACAGCTTGGAACGAGCCGGCAGGATCAAGGCGAGCTCAGTTAGCGGGCACCCAGCAGGGCCTTACAGAGCAGTCAACAGCCAAAAGAAGCTAGTTGCGTGGTTCCACCCTGGTGTGGACACCCTGGACAAAATGTTTGAATATGCTGCAAAACAGTTTCCTAAGAGAGACTGTCTGGGAACCAGGGAGGTGCTCAGTGAGGAGGATGAGCGCCAGCCGAACGGCAAGATCTTTAAAAAGGTGCGACATTAACCTGTTACCCTGGTAATTTGTTTAATTAGTTTTAGTTAGTTTATGTGAAAATCGAGGTTGGAGTCATATCAAGAGGAAGATCCCCTCATTTCATTTGGGTTTAGAAATGTAGCACCAGGCAACTCTGTCAGACAACAGGAAGTTTGTTTATAAGAGTGCAGTCAGCTGCTGAGCACAGTGTGATGAATGTGGGTGGAAGTGCAGCAAATTTTCTGCTCCTCTGTCTCTAGGCCCAATTAACACCTGCAAAGCAACATAAGCCCTGTAGATGGCACTAGTGGACTGTAAATAATTTTGTATGCCGCCATCAGGAGACAGTATCATATTCACCTGTTTCATTATTGCATATAAGCAATATCTGCAGCCTCTCGTGTGGGTTCAGTGATACCCATTTCATTATTTCTTCTAATAAAAGCAGTGCTGATCGTACAAATGTGGATATTATGGTTCTGTTTATTCATTTCATATTCGTCCAATTGACTGAAACGGTTCCCAGCCCTGTAGAAAATATGCACCACCATCGTTTTCCTTTTAATGTTTGGTGTAGTATGAGGACAAAAATGCTGAAGACTGCATGTTTTTCTGCATGTTCCTTGCAGGTAATTCTTGGGAACTATAACTGGCTGTCATATGAGGAAGCCTACCAGGCAGCAAAGTGTTTTGGTAGTGGTTTGGCAGCCCTCAATCAGAAGCCTCACTGTAACATCGCCATTTTCTGTGAGACCAGAGCGGAGTGGATTGTTGCAGCACAAGCCTGCTTCATGTACAATTTCCCACGTGAGTGACAGAAGGACAAATGCATATATATAATAATAATCATTTAAAGAAACATCAAAGACATCCAAGGCACTTTTCAATAAAATATACATTCCCTTTATTTTGTTTTATATTGTCTTTATGTAAAGCTACTTTTAGGGACTGATTCCAATACAGATATTTAGTGAGTAAAAATATTTGATATCATTGTTGATAAGAGTTGTATTAAAAAGGGGAAGTCATTGTGCCATTGTTTAAAAACTTTCCAGCAAAATATTTCAGACTTGTGAGCATCTTACCATGAAGATACCATTTGACAGAGTCAGACCTTGTCTGCTCAATAAAGGGATTTGCATCATTTCAAAATTATCCCAAGCATATTTTAATGGCACTGTGTTACAGTGGTTAGCAATGTCTCCTCACAAAAAGATGGTTCCTGGTTTGAACCTGCCAGACAGCTGGGGTCTTTCTGGGAGTTTCCATGTTCTCCCAGTACCTGCACAGGTTCTCTCCGGGTACTTCCCACAGTCCAAAGGTGTCCTTGTTGGTTAATGTTGTGATTCTAAATTGCCCTCCTCTCGCCTAATGAGAGCTAGGATAGGCTCCAGCCCCGCCACAACCCTGAACTGGAGAAACAATTAAGAAAATGGGCGCATAGAAAAGTTTTTCCAATCAGGCAGCATATAAGCTGATACCGGTATATCTCGTTTTGACTGTCTAACTAAAATGGATGTAATTGAATTTGACAGTTGTGACCTTGTACGCCACTCTCGGACCAGTGGCCATTGCACATGGGCTGAATGAGACCGAAGTCACGCACATCATCACAAGCAAAGACCTGCTGCAGAGCCGTCTCAAGGTACCTACTTACCTTCTGACATTTCTTATCGTCTGACACTTACAGCGTATGCTGTTTAACAAAGTCAACCAGCAGCTGCTGGTTTATTGTTTTTAACATTAGAGTTTGATAACAAGTCCAGCTTAATTACTTTTTCCTCCTCCCTCCCACCTGCGTCTATCTCTGTGTCATAGGCCATTCTGTGTGACGTGCCCAGGCTGCAGTATATCATCGTAGTGGATAGTAAACCCACAAGCTGGCCAGACATTCCTAAAGGCATCATGGTCTACAACATGGACGGTGTGAAGGAGATGGGATCCAGACCTGACAATAGTGAGTGTTTGAGCGGGGTGATTGAAAAGGTTTCTAATTTAGTCTGGAAAGTGGAAGTGCTCTGATGGAGGCTTAATACAAAGCCAGCACCCTAATGTGTAATTAGAGTGATGTGCTCTGCGTGACGGCAGGGGGTCAAATCACCACTTACGAAACACCCAATGCCATCACGGGCAACTTATTAGGAAAATGAAAGGAAATGTTCTAGAAACACCTCGGCTGTGTTTGGTTTAACAGAAACATCTGGAATATTCTGAAAATTAAATTTTTGTCATGTGCAATAGATGTGTGTGTAATTATTATTATTTTCATTTTTTTATGTACAGCAGTCATCTGAAATTTGTAGTCAAGTTTCTTTGTCTTCACACATTTGAAGACCGGGCTCATAACGAGGAACAATTTAATCTCTCAATAATTAAACTCATTAATATGACTTGAAAGAGTCACAGCAGTGTAAAATTATATGCAATTAAAAGTGATTTGCTTTTCCCTTTTAAACCTT
>VOQK01020124.1:1887-22061 GCA_015052645.1 Benitochromis conjunctus
ACTGGTCCCCCACCCCTTCACTCTTCTTTCCTTGTTCCCCACTCCCTTTTGCATCAAATCTTCCCTTCTCCCTTCCCTCACCCTTCCCTCCTTAACAGCCATGTTTGCCATGGAGATCAACGTGCAGCATGACCCGCAGACTGGTGAGCAGCGCATCCTCTCGGCCAACCGTGTGAACCCGTTGGATGCAGCATCACGTGGGATCAAAGTCTACGACGATGGCAGAAAAGTGGTCTATGAGGTCACTTCCTCTGGGGGCGTGTCCACCACCACCGTAGAGAATGGCTGGAGCTCTGAACAGGTTGACCAGCTGATCCAGAGAGCTGCCAGACCTGTAGTACGAGGCGGAGATGGCGGAAGGGGTCAAGTGACAGTGACTCCAGCTGCCCCACAGGCGTATGTTTCTCCAGCAGATGTTGATGATCTGTCCCCACCCTCCTGTGCCCCGCCATCCATCCCTTCTAGCCCCCCGGCCCAGGTTACCCTCCAGAGGGAAACCCGTCTGGGCATGATGCCCCCCTCCTCTGCTGCCGTCACAACTCAACCAACATCCTCAGGCCACACAGGCACCGAGCTCACTTCCCCACCCCAGGCCACTGTGGAGCACCCAGTCACCATGGTGTTCCTCGGCTACCAGGACGTTGAAGACATGAGCGAGAGCAGACAACTGTTGGGATTCGATGGCGCTGTGAAGGCTGAGGTTGTTCTCATCGACGAAGATGATGAGAAATCACTGAGAGAGAAAACAGTCACCGACATCTCCGTCATCGACGGCACAGCGGCAGACCTCGTGTCGGGCCGGCCGGTCACATCTGAAGCTGTCAGCACCGAACTGTCTTCTGATGGTCGTGAGCCTGACAGTACCTCCTCGCCCCCTGCAAATCCAGAAGCCAACACGGCCCCCCCGCCCGGCCTCACCCCTGCTACAGGTACAGACAAGAGGAAACGCTGCCAGTGCTGCATCCTCATGTGACTGAATCTTCTCCCTTCTTCCACCCTTTTATTATTACCCTCTTCTCCTCTGTCTTTGGATGATTACTAACAGAAGCCCTGCCTTCCTCCTCCTCCACCTCTGGACTCTGATCGACTGGCACACACATACACGCATACACGCTCTTGTCTGACTGTTGACTTTTTACTCAGTTGCATTATCACCTCTACATCTCTTCTCTTTCATTATCCTCTCTGTCAACACGGAGGCTCTTTCTTTCCATCTGCCGTCTCCTCAGAGAACACAGAATATTTCCGAAATTCACGCAGGAAGCAAGCTGCTGTATTGCTGCTATATTTGTGGTGAAATCAGACATAGAGATGGACAAAATTGATATCTGTTGACAAACAGCTTAAAGAGGGGCATACAAAACCAATCTCAGTGGTCAGTAAGACTTTATGGACAATCAGCTCACATTGCTATGTTCTCTTACCAAACAGTATGTCTGGCTCTAAGGACAATCAAACAACTCATCGCCTTTATTAAGCCAGTTCTTAAAATATTAAAAAAGACAAACACAGCCTCAGTTATATTTTTTTTTTTACTTCTTTATTCACTCAAAACTCCTGCTGTTGTTCTAACACATTAGACGCATAAACAACCACACACGCGACATACAAACTCAAACAACCATCTCCTTTCCTCGTGCAGTCTCTCACTGATGAGGATGGAGAGGTGGGTACTCGTTGCCTTGGTTTCTTTATGTGCCTCTTTCATTCTACCACACTGATAGTCCTAACAGAGATTAGAAGTAATTAGATATTAATTTTCTTTCTTTTGTAATTAACTAACTGTATTTTTTGTTTTTTGAAACTTAAAGGACTCTGAATTGTTGGGACAATTTTTTCCTCCAATGGGAAACCGAGTCTTTGATGCTGTAGTT
Source organism: Benitochromis conjunctus (assembly GCA_015052645.1). Taxonomy (NCBI): domain Eukaryota; kingdom Metazoa; phylum Chordata; class Actinopteri; order Cichliformes; family Cichlidae; genus Benitochromis; species Benitochromis conjunctus. The sequence goes on from VOQK01020124.1 coordinate 3,762, forward strand.
AATTTCTCTCTCTTTCTCTCATCCATCTGTCTCCATCTTTCTCTCTCTCTTGCTCGTTCTCTCTGGTGTTTCCTCCATTGACCTCAGCTATTCCACTGCTGAGGTAATTTCCTCTGATTCTGGCACTTCCTTACTCAACAGCCAATGAGAAGCTGTGGAACACCTTTTGGCAGCCAGTAGGATCTGCACAGCCAATTTTCCAGTGTGTCAAAACACTACAGAGCACAGGAAGCTAAGGGCAGCTTAACAACCACTCTGGCAGTGAGGGAACACGTCTTTATACCTATAGAAACAACCACTAACAGCCTGGGCACAAACATGTGAATAATGAATATTAACGAGCACTACCACTACTGAATTACAACTATAACAGCTGCATTTAAATGAGCTTTTAGACAGTGATTATGTGCGAATTCCATTCATCATTTTTTTGTCCATTAAATTCACTTCATTGATGCAGAACTCCACCAGAGATCCATTATACTCTTTCGAGTGCAAAGAGACTGAAAACACTGCCAGCTGTTGCTATAGTCGTCACCCAGGCCCTCGTTTACAAGGGTGCTACAAATTATCAAGGCCTGGTTGTCATTATAACATAGTATATGTTACACTGCATTTGGCTTGTTTTCAGAAAAATCTCTCAAAAGCAGCAATTGTGCTCGTTCAGCTGAATGATAATGGATGCTCTGGAAAGACTTTACTTCATTTCAAGTGTCTTTCACATTGGGTAGAACAGGGAGGATGATAGTGCTCAATATAGATCTTTTGAAAAGATTTTTGGAGAGTTAATGATTACACTTTACACCATTGTACCCTACAGAGAGACAAATGAATGAGGTCACTGAAGCTATAGGGACCAGATAAGAGGCACGTGATTGAAGGAAATGACTGCGCTTTTTCGACCATGTTGGAAGGCTCTTATGACCCAGATGATTAGATTTAGGGGTGTTTTGTGGCTCAGGTGTGCCCCTTGATATAGGAACTATAAACATCATAAATATAACCAATCTAAAACACTGAACTGAACCTAAACCATTTAACTAAAGGGCATAAACTGGACACACGATGCTCAACAATCATTTTTTTAAGTGCACTATTTTTCTTCCTTTTTCTTTTTGCTTTACTGATCCTGATTCTACTAAAGAACATAACTTTTTTTTTCACACTGTGTACTAACTCTGATCATCACAAGTAAGAAAAAAATTGTCTTTAGCAACAACTAGCATATTTCCTTATTTTCTTATGTGGCTCTGTGCACAGCCATACATCCTTTTAATAAACATGCTTCAGTGTGATTGGCCACTGCTGGTCTCAGTCAGTCCAGCTGGCTGTGTGATTGGCTCGTCTGGTTTCCAGTGTAGATACAGAATGTAAATATGCTCTATATTCTATTTAGTAATGATTTTATTATCCACATCTATATAGAGATCTAGAGATAATTATAGTTATTATGGTACTAGGCATTGTTAGAATGTCCTGTGATACCATATAATGACTGTATGAGTGCACACACGAGAGCTTTGTATAATTTTATTCTCTCACTTCACTGCTGTGTGTATTATTAACACCACCCATCTTATGACCACCGCAAGCATTTTTTTTTTTTTTGCCAAAAATAAAATAGCCAGATGTGCTGCACATAATTATTTTATTTATCTGCACTGAACAAGTGTGAAGGCTGGAGACATTTGCAAAGAATTGCCCTTTTCAGATTTACTGGAACATAAACAATTACCTATAGCTATCTGCTTTTGAATAGTGAGGACACTATGCAGAGAAGAGTTTTCTGGAAAGTATAATGTTAGTTTCACTAAAGTGTGAAGGCGATAGAAAGTGAAGCCGAGCAAAGAAAAGAAAGAAACACCTATAAATGAAAATGCAAATCCCAAAATAGCAAGACAGATCTTCATATCAGAACCTGACTGATCCGGTTTGTCTGTTTGGGAATGTGCCTGTGTTTTTGATGTAATGCAAAGAGCTATAAAGTATATGAACAACAAATTTGTTGAGTTTACCAGCCCCACTGCCACGCCTGCAGTACTCCTTTGACTCTGTAGGGGTCTCTGTTTTCCTGTCTGCCTGCCCTCATGATTGTATGCACTGTTAAAACAAAAAGGAGCCATTTTCTATTGTCCACACTTCTCTCTCTCTCTCTCTCTCTCTCTCTCCTTTCTCTGGTTATGACTTCACACTGTACTCCAGTCTTCACTCTCTCTCTCTCTCTCTTCTGATGTCTGTATCTTCTCTCTATCTTTGGTCAATAAAGCTGAGTTTCTCCAGTGCCCCCCTGCTGTCTCTCGCTTGTTGTTCTTTCCATCTATCACTAACATTCCCTTTTTTTTATTGGCTGCTGACAATAAGACCACAAACTGTCCTTACTGCACCCAGCTGTTATAATACCCACTGCCACTAACAAGCACGCACATTGTGTTTCAACAGTCACCTAAGACACTCTGGACAAAGACACTTTAGAGACCAGTATATATCTCAGTTATGATGGGTTTTTAATAGCATCCCTTTAAATTGTACCGAATATAAATACATTTAAAATAAGGCAGTCTGTCAGTGTGAAGGAGTGGAAGGTGTATGGTTGTCTACAATTCATACATAACAATTTTTTTTAAATAGTTTCAATAAGTTAGAAATTAGAGCCCCTGTGTTGATGCACGTTATCTTTACTGCGAGGACCCCCAAAATATTTACATAGTATTAGTTACAAATATTCACTACACAACTATTACAAAATACAACAAAATCTTGAAAATATGCATTAACTGAATGCACAAAATGCCTCATTTACAACATTTTAATGTAATTTAAAATGTGAAGTGGCCTAACTGATAACACGGACACTGTAACATGGTGTCAGTCTGTTCTTACAAAAAATATCAGCATATTAATATAAGATGCTGTGCAAGTTTTTTTTATGGATTTCTGTTTACAGTATGACTTATCACTGTTTATGAAAATTAGCTCTAGTAGTGCTGCAACAGTCCTACAGGGAGAGATACTGGGAGTATGTGATATCTAATAAAATGATATGATTCAAAAGAAAAGGCTGATAAGACAAGCGGTGAAGAAAGCATTCAGCTTCTGTGAGTTAAAGTACTAATTTTACACTGTAAAAATACTACATTACAGGTAAAACTATAAACGGGACAGTGTACTTATAGCTTAAAGAGAAAGAAAAACACTGGTATATATTTAGCATCTCAGTTCTACAACAGTCGGCGTAGGTTGGAGCTAATTATTAATGATTTCATTTACTACTGCTCTTAGTATGTGCTTTGAAGGCACACTAATCAATCTTTTTTTTAATTGAAAAAAAATACACTACTGACAAACGTCCATCATCAGGCACAATACTTTCTCCGAGCAAAAGTTCAAACCAATAAATTGTAACAAATTAAAAATTCTGCAAACACACGTATACGACTTGGGGTAGTTCAATCTATAGCAAAGCATGATATTTTGTAAGCTGAGCACAGCTACATTCTTAGCTACATTCCACCACTGGGAACAACCTCAGGAAGGTAAGTATTTGAGAAGACAGATAAGGAGGAATGTAAGAAGGCGGGCAGAAGGACTGACAGGTGACTTTACTTTTAGGAAAGTAGAAAGAAACAGGGGGCAGGCCATTACAAGGAAGTACAAGTACACTATTAGTACGCTAATAAACAGAATCACTTGTCCACTCATCTGATTTTATTGACAATGTACAACTTCACAGCGGTGAAGTTGTGAGTGAAAAAAGACTGAGGTAAAGAAAACCTGTCAAACTATGAATTTTGCACTGCAGTAACATGAATAAATAGTGCTCATAAAGCACACTCTTCTTTAGGACTAACAGTACGTTACCAAACAGTAAACCCCTAAAAATGAGTTATAGAGATTCCTTTTAACAGCAGTTGTGCTGTATCATCGTTCCCAATAGTTTGTGTTCATCTTGGTTTGCAAATCTTTTTCATAAGATATAATTCAGGGTGATAAATGATTCTGTTAGGGAAGTCGTGACAACCGGTATCTGGAAACAGCAATTAGGTCACATACACACTCTCAGTGCACAGGATGGGTGTGTATTGTGTGATAATCAACAGTAATTGACTTATCTTTAGCCAATGGCAACCTAGTGCATTTAACAGAAACCAGGACCGCTGATAATTATTGCACACACAGGCATACTCACACACGACAGGATAATAATACAGGTGCCAAGAGCTACTCCACTATACGAGCATGCATCATTGAGACGAAGGAGATTTAGCCAGCTTCAAGCCCCCTTATTCGACTGCACAGAAGTTCCTCTTATATCACCTGAACAGAAGTTCAGTAACGCTAAAGCACAAGAAACAGAGTAATGATGGAAATTTAAAAAGTGGAACTAAGAGTGCACATGGCATAAAATCATTTAAAAAAACTGCAAAAATGGAAACAAAGTCAAAAGAGAAATCATACGGCGATACAACTAATGTACAACGTAGAAATCCTGAGTTTTAACAGTGTGCCAAGTCGCATTTCCTTTTTATACTAAAAGGTTTATTACAGGTCTACCACTACTGCTGCTGATTCTACTAATGCTGCTACCGCTACCACTGCATGCCACCTTTACTAACCTGAACAGAAGTTCATTAATTTCACAGCTGTCCTTGCTTTTGGTGAGTCTTGTTCTTTTTAGTTTTTCCTTGGCAGAATGTACTTGTGGGATGCAAAGTGATATCAGATTAATGAGCAAAAGCACTCACTGCAGTGTAAGGTAGTTTCATAGTGTAGCAGAGTTTAGTACTGAAAAGATTCATCTATAATGCTATAAAGACAAAACTTATATTTTACAAATATTAACAGTAATATGTGCAAAACTAAACCATTTAAAAAGTAGCAATAATAGAACGTTAATCAATCAAACTTGTGATCAAACCTTAAAGTACTCTAGAATTTTAGTATTTTATTTTAGAATAACAGTAAAATTGCTGCTGCTAACTACTGTAGCTGCAGCAGTGGCAAAATTAGCATAGTTGTGACAGGCTTAGAAGTAGCAGGATTTTTGTCAGTACTATCAATGATTGTCCTATAGAAGACCAGTACAAGTAGTTTCAGAAATAATCTATTTTGATAGATCCATGTTGATATTTTCGACTCCTACAGCAGTGTTGCTCCTTCATTTGCAGTGAGCATGGGTGTAAGCTATGAAATCAGATCTAGTCCCAATGAGGAAGAGGGTCACTAAATGGGCAAAGAACCTGATCAAGGGAAACTACAGCCACAGCGTACAATGAAGAATAAAGATTTACTGTCAGCGTAATGCTAGTGCAGATTAGAGAATTTTTAGAAATTAACAACAGGACCACAAATACATATGCAGAAGCATATGAATCCAACCCATACATATTCCCAGAGGAACAGGTTAGATGCTTTATCTGATAAACTTTTACAATATCAGATCTGCATGTAGAATAGCAGGCTAAAAGAGGGTTATTTATTTACTTCATAAGAAATATAAAGATGGTTTTCAGTGAAACACTCATAGATTATACAGAGTGATATGTTCTCAAGAAGTCAAACCTGGGATCATTCATTGTCCTGTGTTTGTGTTTGGAAGTGTCATTAGAGGTTTGGTTTTTAAGTATTGAAGCATGTAACAATTGTGTTCATTTTGATCTGATTATAGATCCACAATGCAGGTCTTCCAGAGGTGAAAATTAATCTAAAATTTGGTACCAATAACTTCCTGTTTGTTTGTTTGTTTGTTTTCCAGTCTACAATCAGACATCTGGAGTTACTTTGACAACAGCAAATGGATGCCAATCTCCAACTGCAAACACAAGTCTTCACACTGCTATGGTGAGTAACATGCATACAGGAGTCAAGCAAGTTTAATTTACAACTTCATATTACATCTGGAAAAAGGGCAAGTGTTACCTCACAATCTTATTCACATAATGTGTTCAAACATTAGTCAGAAACCTTGGCTTGATATATAAAGAGGAAAGGACTACCCCAGGCAGCTCTCTGCCCTGAAACCTTTTATGATGTGGTTCTATACAGGGAACTACTTGTTCACTTTTGTTGAAGGGTCAGAAATATCAGCTTCCAAGTAACAATTTCCATAGTCCATTTCAGATTATTCTCTTTCCCGAGAATGCTCCTAAACCAGTGATATAATCTCTTACTGGAAATAATTCAGAATTAGTTCAATTGACTCACATCCACGCTTTAATACTGCTATATTCAGAGTAACAGTGAAATATTAGTATGCATATAAACATAGTCACTGTCGTTAGACATATTCTCATGTTTAGAATACAAGTATCAGACATACTACTTCTTATGCCTTAAGGTAACTTTCAAGCATATGGGTCTATATTAAAACCATCCAGTACACTTTCTATTGTGCACTGATATAGGATTTGTAACATTTTTCAGAACATAAGCAGTACTCACATCATCAAGTTCAAGTTAAACTGGCAATATTTCACTTTTGTTGGGCTGCTAGAATGAATCTTTGGGAAAAAGAAGATTTTTTAAATTCCTGCAAAAACATTAAACGTGCTCTTGTAATACGCTTGTTTAAACAAAGCAGAATAGAGTGAAATAATATATGATAATAAAATGGAATATGATCAAATAAAGTGACCCCGTAGGGTTAAGAAAAACAATAAGGAGCTCAATTAAGTAGAAAAAATAAAGTTAAAAAATAAAGCCCTTCAGTGAGTGAAAGTCTATAATAGAATGCCACGTAAAAGGCTAAATGTAATGCCGTCATGTGAAAAAGGTTTTCAGACATGCTTTATTTGCTGAAGAGATAGCCTCACGTTACTCTAGTCAACTTCAGTCAACTCGTGGTCTGCGAGGTGCCCTCGTCCTGCGGCTGCAAAACAAGCCCATATCATCACCCATGCACTACCGTGTTTGACAGTTGGTCTGAGGTGTTTGTGTTGATGGAGTGTGTGATCTTCACCAAATGTGGTGATGTGCACTGATGGCCAAACAGTTCCACTTTGGTCTCGTCTGTCCAGAGGAGATTGTTCTAGAAGTCTTGTGATTTGTTCAGAAGTAATCTTACATTAGTTTTGCAAACTAATGTAAGATAAGCTATACTGCCGTGGTTTATTTTTAGAGAGAAAAGGCTAACTATTCTTTTTTTTTTTCTAAATACACTATCATGAACTTTAACATTTAACATGCTAACTGAGGCTTGTAGAGTCTGACAAGTGGCTCCTTGCATTTTGCTCTGCATTGCCTTGGGTAGAGTTTGCTGGGATGTCCACTCCTGGGAAGACTGTCATTGTTTTAACTCACATCTGAATACCCAAGGCCAGAAATCTGCCAAAACCTTTGCTTTTATAAATGTATTAACACCAAGCTGGTTATCAGTTAATCACGTGTACAGTATTTGATTAGGACTGTTATCCGGTTGTTAAGTGATGACGTGATGAACCCTGCTTCCAGGTCCAAACTACTCTGCCTTTATTAAAGCTGTTGTGTTTTTAACATGTTTTAATGCTTTGTATCTTGTTCTATTTAATCTGAACAAACCCCTAAAAAAGTCAGTGATCACTGTCGGCCTCTCTGGATTTTTATTACCACTATTCATCGGCAGCACGTTTTAAAGCTCAGTTTTTAAAACCTTATGATATAACTATGGCAGCAGTAAATTAATGACTAACCTCGTATTGTGGATGGATTATCTCAGTTGTTCTCCTGACTGAAGTTTGGTCCACTTACAGCATCCTGCCATGCGATTGCATTTGTTCCTAACCATGGGGAACCCTCGCGTTAACATTTATCAAGTGGAAAAAAGTTAGCCTTCATCCCCCAGCTTCACTGTTTATATTATGCTAACCATAGCTATGTAGCTAGCCACCACTTAGCACATCATTATATACCAGCTAGCCCAACATCAGTAACCCTAGAAATGTCACTGCTGTTTAGTTTTCTGTTTTCATTTATGTCGGAAGTGATAGCAGAGCTGTACATTTTAATTTTTAATTCTCTCAGTCAGATTGTTACACCTGGTAGAGCAGACACACTGATCATTTTATTAAAGATGAAAGAATTTAGACAGTTTGTAACTCTCACTGATGCTGCAGTGTTCATTTGACTTTGGGACCTGAAGCAGAGTTTGGACCCGGAAACGGCTTATGACGTCAGACTTAAAGACAGGATAACCCGCTTAAGTCCTAGAGGTAAGAGTGCACTTAATTTCTCACAGGACTACAGTCATTCACATAACTCTGCATTAAATTAAAGCAAAGGTTAAAATCAGTAAAAATGTAAATACAATTAAAAAATAAATAAATTCTGAAATAAAAACCAGTAAAAATTTTAGTTCACTAGATGACATGGCATAAAACTAGACTAGACCATTCAGTGCTATAAATATAACTAGACTATCCTAGAATGTAAGTGTTTGAGTAAATATTCTAACTTTATGATATAATTCAGAATCCTCTGGAGTTCTAGAGTGTTCCAAGTTGTTCCTCAGAAAACGCCACACGAGCACATTTGAGAGGTGTGTGGGGGGGGTATCAGAGCAGGAGGCGTAGGGGCTGAGAGGTGGCGTACAGAGGCAGGGGAGAGAGTGGGGCCTGGCTGCAGTCAGATTGTTTTGCGGCTGAATAAATGAATGAATGAAAGGCAGCACGGTGGTAACCTGATCCGCGCGGGTCGGCCTTATTGTGCTTGGCTGGAGCTCGCGCTGGCTGGTCGCTCTCCGATTGTCTCTGGAACGGGACAGAAAACACTCCCAGGACCTCGCGAGCCCTACATTATTCAACGCGCGTGCCTAAAAAAAAAAACCGTAGAGCCAGGGAGAGTGAGAGAGAGAGAACAGGGCCAAGAGGAGAAGAGGGGAGAGAGAAAAAGAGGAGGAGGAGACCGCTGGTTGGAAAAGCTGGCGCGTAAAAGGAGCTCAGTCCCATCTCAGTCAGAAGCCGCTGTAACCGTTATTACCGCCCCTGAGAGCACGTGAACAACCGTTAGGCTACTTCTCTTGTTCGTTTGTTTTATTTAACGTCCCACCGGCGGTTGGTGTCGCAGTTTGAACTGAGGTGAGCGCTGGAGAAGAAGGAAACGTAGGAAGAAAAGAAGAAGTAGCCGTCAGTCCGTTTCCTCCGCCGTTAAAAACCAAAAACTAATCCCGGTTATTATCCGCTAATTGGCCGGTCTTAAGGAGCTCCGGAAATCAGCGATTTGCTGCACATCAATCTCCACTCAGGTAGATTAAATTATAATTTAAGTAGTTCTTAAAACACAGCGGAAATCTGTGTGAGGATAAGTTTATGCTGGGAACTCATTCAGTGAAAGTAAAACGTTTGCTTTGGGTGAATGGCGTGTGTGTCAGCTGGGGGGTCCTCTGGGGTTTGTTAGCATGCTGAAGGTGTTGTCAGCTGTGTATGTGTGTGCTTCTGGTTAATAGAAACAGAGCCTGTAATTACACTGATAATCTTTAGAGTGGGAGGACACAGGATACTGCACTCTCCTCTACTAAGAGAAAAAGAGAGGGACAAGCAAAGGAGGTCAGTGGACCAGACTGCTTGCTGCAGTAGTCTCTACAGCATGTCTATCTCTCTTTCTCTTTGTGCGCCTCCTCCTCCTCCTCTGCATCACTTTAACCTAGATATAGGAATGACCTTAACCTGGTTTCCATCCCCCATCCAGCATACTGAATGACTGGGCAGAACCAGAGGGGCGTTTTATTGACGCTGCTATCAGTATTTGGGGGTTTTTTTCTGTTCCATTACTGTAGCTTCTCTTTTCTTGTATCTTAATGGCTTATTTTTCAAGGGCTTCTTCGGTTAGGTCACCTTGACCCTGAGTTGGAGGAGCAGCTAAGAAAATGGATGGATGGAGTGATGATAGGTGTGCAGTTAAATACAGGTCCTGCTATTGTGAAAAATGCCTTGTTCAAGTTGCAGTATACACAGTTTCTGCCACACCCTGCCCAAACAAAAAAACATATGTGTTGCATTTTTGAAGACTGGACGTTATGGTAACATTTTATTTTAAAGGTGAGGTAGTCATAAATGTGCTGGTGTGCCACAGAGTAATAGGGGATTATAGTAATAAGGGAAGCTAGAGAAAGAGCTGCCAAATGAAGCCAGACTTCATTTGTTTGCTGGAGATTTTTTTTTTCATTCTTTTCTTTGCTCATAGCTGTTGCCAAGCAACTTGAAATTCGTTACTTTGAAAATCTTCTCGCTCACTGGTGAATGGACATTGCTAAGCTGGATTTCTTTTTTTGTTTTTTGTTTTTTTGTTATCAAATCAATCAATGACTTTACTTGATCCTGGAAATGTTCAGTTATCGCCGTGCCGTTTTCTGTTTTCAATAGAAGCATATATTCCTGCTGTTGCAGCTGAAAGTAAATAAACAACTTAGCTTGACCCCGTTTTCTTATCACTTCCAGTTTTGATGATTGATTTTGATCTCATTGATTGATTTTACTTCATGGTAGATTTTCCTTGAGTACAGCTTGCTAGTACAATGCCAAAGGCATGATGGAGGCTTTGAACATTCTTCCAGTCATCTTGTAAAGAGATTTTTTTCCCCCCTCTTTGACAGCATGTATTTACTTTTCACTTGGTTTACACAGCAGTTTCAGTAATACAGGCAAACACAGCCAACTGGGAAGAGGAAGTAAAGAGGCCAAGACATCACCAAAGCAGTATGATGATGGAATTTTAACCCAACCAGGAGTGAAATCTTTGGGGCTGATGTATAGACATATTGGATTCTTAAGTCCTCTTATGAAGCTGTTGTCACCTTGGATAATGATCCTTTCTGACTTTAATGATGATTATAATTTAATGTTTTGTACAGTATGGCCTGAAAGTAGCAAGTGATGAGCACATAAAGTCACCAGGAATGATGACATTAGGAAAAACTGGCAAAAATTGGAAACTGCAGTGTGTGCAAAAGTATTGTAACTGTATGCAATCAACTTGTGATCTTGTTGCCTTTGAAATGGTTGCTTCAAAGACAAGAACCAGGTTTGTCAAGCCAGAACCTCATAGATTTGAAACTGAAATTTAGAAATTCCTCCACAAATAGAGATGTAGTTGGTACAGGTTGACAATTTAACTCCAGAAGGACAGAGATGCACTGTAACTTTGTTTTTATTTAGGACTATAACCAGAATATGACCAGTGGCAAACAGATGCGTTGAGTCCAGTCCCCTGCTGCAAAGAGATGGGTTTATCTGCACAGACTGACCCAGATTGAGTGCAATATTTGCAGCAAATATTTGCAAACATTCGTCCAACTGTCTGAGAGTGGTTGCAGTCAGTCTGAGTCAGATCTTGATTGTTTGGAGACAGGTTGCTTCCCACCAGGCGACCTGTGCAAGTGCCATCCAATGAGAATTGTTGCCCAGAGGTTGAGGATGTTGTACACTCAACCAACCAGTTGGTTTGCTTTAGCTACGTATAATCAGTCTCTGACAACAAATTTAATGAAATCACCAGGCAACCAGCAGTTACTCCTAGTAGCGAGGATGTTGCCGCCCTATTTTTATGCTAGTATTGCCAAACTTAAAGTGATTACTGTGGTAACAGAGGAAAGGAGCCAAGGGCCATTTTCCTATACTTCTGCACATCTGGATGCCTTTTTGCAACCAGAGGACTCGCCCCCTGATGGCCATTAAAAAGAACTTAGGTTTAAGGCACTTTTATTATAGTATTTAGAGACTTATTTTTTCTGGGAGGGGTGGGGGATTTTCTGATGATGATATCTTTCAAAGTTTACCTGACATGTCCCACTTCAAAATCTAAAAGAAATTCACAGCCCCACCCCTCCTGCAGTGGCTCGCTGGTCTATGAGTCAGGCCCATCCCACAGCCTGAGAACCACTGCTTTATAGTAGTATAGTCATAAATACATGTAATAATCAAAAACCATAACTGATTTAAATTTGACCACTGTTATATCAAAATATTCTCTTTGTGAAGCATAAAATTGCACCCAGCACACCTGTATATAATATAATGGGGTCATAAATAATGTCACAGGGTCACTTTACTTTCTAAAAGGCTAGGTCTGACAAACCATCCCTTTTTCTGCAGAACTGTATCTTTGTAAAGCACAGACAAATAGATTATTCGAGCCCATCGTGAGATTTTGGCCCTTGTCTATTGAGTAAAATTCAACGTTTAGAGTATAAACAGGGTTATGGTAGAGATTCAGGTCTGTTTTATTACCCAGACTCTATTTAGAATAGCTGTTCATGCGTGTTGACTATTTTGTTGGGTCATCATTTGAAATCGCTAGCTGGTTCTGGAAATAACCAAGCCACAGAGCAAACTGCCAATTCAGGCAGACTGTTTGCCAATACCTCTGTTAGGCCCAGTGACAGAAAAAAATCACAGCCAGCTCTCCAATTTGATTCTATAGTTGATGACAGGATGTATCTACCACATACTGAATGTCCCATTGAGACAGTCAGTGGCTGTTAGAAAAGCACATTTTCCATCCACACCCCTCTCAGCACTATGGAGAGTGCAAGGACATTGACAGGAACAACAAAGTTATCAGTGATGTCTACTTCAAATCTCTCCTACTTCCAGGAAAGACACACACACACAATCACAGGTTACGTAACAGCTGTGTGTTTGATAATGCTAAGGCTTGCTGAGCCAAGAGTACACAGGAGGTGGAAATAGAAATGGGGTCCTGCAGGAGGGATGGGATGAGAGAGGCCAACAGGTTGACAAAGGATAATAGATATGGGGAGGAATAAAGGATGGAGAGGTTTGTGATGGTGTTAGTTGGAACAGCGGATGGAAAAAGAGTGAAGAAAATGTGAGAAAGGAGGTGGAGGATGCTGTTAAGAAGCCTGTCTAACCTCAAAGTTCTGTAACTGGCCAGTGGCCTTTTAGCGTCCGATTTGTTGATGGGCCTTCACTAGCTGTTTCTGAAGATGAAGTCCAAATAATACAGTGAGTAGTGCTTAACGGTTGCAACACATTGTGGCAATACAGTAGACTGTGACCTCTTTGTACGCAAATACGGAGTGTATTATCAGCTGACAATGACTGGATGACATGAATAGGAAAGCCAACATGTGGCTTGGGTGTTTGTGATGGAAAGCATGTCATGTGAAAGCTCCTCAGGCCAGTTATTGGACTGAGCCTTGAAAATTATTTTTTTCCCCAGCATATAAACAAAGCCTCTTCATTTCTGTGCATGTCTCAAGTAACTGGAATTTTAAGTAGTTCTTTGGGGTGTGAATAACACTCTGTTGCTATTTTTGTTTAGCTCATAGGACTTGATGACAGCTAAAAGTGACAAAGGGACACAGTAGTGTCTTTGTGAGTCTGTTTTATTTAAAAAATATATTTTTTCAGCAAATATTGCAAAATAAGTCACCTTGACACTGTATGATGAGAGCAGAGTAGAGTGGTCATTTTTTTTATTTGAAGTATATGCAAATGAAATCAAATGCAGGGGCTGTCAAGAGTTTCCACAGCTTTGATTACATGTACAGTGAAAATTAGCAACACACAGCAAAGTAATGCAACAGAGCATACGAGTGATACCAACCCTCAAAAACCCACCTGCTTTTTCTAAAACTGTGGGCATAGGTTCCTAAAATATTTGGATTCACCAAATCTATAAAGAACTATTTGAAAAAACAAAATAACTGCCCTTTGGGAGAGGTTACTGAGAATGATCCTTCCACCTACTCTAAAGAGTCTGGTAGCTTATTTGAAAGAAATCAATGCATTTTTTCTGTTATTTCATACCATTTCGCAAACAATACTTAATTATGCAATAGTGACTGCAACCCAAATTATGCCTCAGTCACATAAGAGTAAAAATAGGATGGCAATTTCTATGCAGCTAGAAAAAAATCAGTGGGTGCCCTGTTATTTTATTGAATTTAGCGAGCATTTGCAAGTAGCTGGAAGTAGCTGTCTTTTGTAAGTAGTGGTCCCCAGTGGGTTGAACATACACCACCTCTGACAGCAGTCCCTGACAGATAGATTGACATGGGGTTGTAAATAATTGCTGTCTAATTTATAAGCACAGACAGGTTGGCAACACATTGCACTCAATCTCTGTCAGAATGTGTATCGAAGAGTGCAACACGTCTCTTTTTAATAGGGAACTTGACTCAGTTGTTTGCTAACTGGTTGTCTACTGGTTATATTACTATATAAAAGCCATGCTGCTGAGTGCCTATGTTATTTTGCAGTCAAATCGCCACACTGAAGCAACTACTTCACTTTAAGTGAAAGCAATTAACGTGAAGCTCTGTTTTAGCAAGAGTTATAACTTTTTTTTAACCTTGGAAGGATTAAGGGGATTTTTTAAAAAAAAATCCTTTATGAAGGACAAAAAAATTCTGTCAAAATGAGGGAACAGTGTTTCTTTGGTTGCGTAAACAGTAAATTAAACTGTTGTTATAAACAGTTTAATTAGCTATTAACTGTTGTTTGCATGATTTTAATTGTCTGGAGCCAGGTAATACACTAATGTATCTAGTAGTGAATAAAAAAAAACTTTGAATCCAGCTTCTAAAAGAAGCCAAAAGGTCATTTTTTTTGCCACATTCCAGCTTAGAAAAAATTTCATCCAGTGTTTTGCTATTTGTGCTCGAGGGAGGAAGAGAGCTAGAGGAATACAGGAAATACAACAATACAATCCAGCTATGTAATGGCTGCCAGTACACAAACTCCACTACCCGCTATTGTCCGCAACATCCACCAAGTATTGTTGTACTGTGCAATAGAAGCCATTCATTTAACACAAAGCAAGATCAAGCCACCTGCTATCACAAATGCTGTTTACAACAACACACAAACAGAAACAATGAATTACAAAAATGCAGAGGACGCAACACAAGAGAACTGCTTTTAGACATAACACTTTTTTACTGACATGGTCAGGAAACAGAGAGCTGAATTGCCTGTAGACGGAATAGTTTGGCTCAAAACTGAAGCAGAAGAATAATCAGTGTTGCATGGAAGTCAGGAGGGATGGTGACCTTTATTGCCAGGGCTACATGTTAGCACACAAAAGCGTATCATACTTATGCTTTAGACTGGGGTGTCAGAATCCCATGAAGGCTTTAAATTTTACAGAATATGTGCTTTCAGCCAGAAAGGTAGAAGCTGAAGTCCAGCCTTCTCTTTACTAACAACAAAAACGCCTTATTTTTCCTTTGGGTTCAGCCAGACAGAGTTGCAATCAGTTGCGCAGGATTCACATTTGCTGATGCTGTAATTTTTACAATTTCTCTCTGAGATGTGTGAAATAGTTTCAGGGATGTTTGTGCGTAATGACTGATTCTGTTGTACAGTCCTGGGGGGAGTTTCCTGTAAAGGTTACCCAGGGTTATGGTATTTGGAAGCAAAACTGAGGACACTTACGGTTAACATTTCATTGATGCGCATTTCAGGAATGTACTGGGAGTGAGCCAGCTAAGACATTTTCGCTGTGTTACAGCAAAGAGCCACAATATTAGCACCAGCTGTCCACTCAAGATCGGACTTGTTAGGAAATAGACACTCGATCTCTGGTGATGTTTTGTGGTGTCTGACACCTGGATCCTCTAGGTCCTTGTTCTTGACTTCCTGCAGATGCTTGATTAGACTGGGACATAGGGAGTTTGGAGGTCAGCTGTCTCTTTCACCCCTCGAACATTTTTGTGTCACTTTTGCACATTATTAATTTTCTGTTCTCTCCTATTGCTCATCACTCTTTTTTCATTTCTTTTTATACTTCATAACAGCTTTAAAACAAAGCTGCCATTTGTCAGACCATCAGGTCTACTCCACGCACATACACATGTGGTACACATGTACCAAGCAGGAATCATTTATATTGTGTTTGCTGCATAATAATATTAATAATAATACACTTTAGATATATAGCATTTTAAAAATGTGTGTTTACAGAGTGCTTCAGAGGAACAACAAAATAAAACAAACCACTGAGACCAACTAAAGGAGGGTTACAGGAATTGAAAAGTTTAAATCTAATTTAATGAATGTAATAAAATTCATTTAATTTAATAAAACTTAAGCAAAAATGGAAACGCTTATCCATAAAAGTCTGTTTTTCCCAACTTTTCTTGAGGACCTACAGGTATATACTGTTGCATAATCTCTAATCGTGTTAAAAACAAAATGAGTGCTGCTACATTTTAACGTACATTGTACATTCTTCCTTTAAGAAAACTAAAATGAACATGGATGGAAAAACCAGTATTCAGATAAATGGATAACACAGTGACTTTCAGGCTCAGACATGTTTGCTGTCACTTGCTGTTTTCGTCCTTTGCGAATCCTCCTTCCTTCTAAATACTTGAGGCTAATGAGGTAGCTTCCGGAAATAGACTGATGATTAACACACTGCTCCTTCCCAGCATGAGGCAGAGCAGAAGTAGTTAATGCTATAAGCTAACAGCAGGAAACTGTTCACTCTCTTAGGACGACAGTGTTAATATGCTCTGTCTCATGGTTAGGAGCAAGCCTGCATGTGCTACTCTGGCTGGGCAGCTATGGATATGTGACATATAAACATAGAGATGGGATGCTATACCTAAACTGATCAACTCACACAGAGGAAGAGTGCACTGATGATGGATAATGAGGTTAGACTCAAATCTTGATAAGTTTTCCAATGATCTAGTGTCGTTACATAATTTATTGTAGCTTTATAGTTTTAGTATTGACACCAACTTTGTTTGGAGGCTCTTACTGTTGACTGAATGGTCACTTTATCATCAAGCTTTCATTATTTCTGTTTTTAAGACAGTTTTAGAAATGCCGTCATGAAGCCAACTAAAAACCTGGCTTTGTGATTTGTGTTTTGGTAGGTGTATCAAACAGTCTTTGTGTGTGTGTGTGTGGTGCTGTAAGTCACTAGCCAAGTCTTTCTCTACTCTTTGACCCAAACTTTTAAGACAATGCTAATTTTGAACTAATGTGTTGATCTAATCTTTAGCCTCCATTGATGTCAAACATGTGACACTCATAGCTGTGCTATTTCGATTAGTTACAGACTGATTGACTTGTCTTGCATTTAAAAACTGACAACAAAAGCAATGGCATGCATCTGTGATTTATATCTTGATGGGAAACAAATTTTAATTCAGCAACCGATCCAGCAATTTGTGGTTGAACTGCTAAAAGCCACTTTGCATTTATTATACACCACTTCCTAATGGCTTCTTTTGACTCTGCATAAAATCCACAAAAAAATTGGCATGCTAGCTTCTCTGACCACATATCTTAATTTTTTTGCAAACCTTTCCCCATTTGCCTCTTAGCCTCGCTGGTGGTCTCTGCACCGAGGGTCCTGTGGGTCAAAATGGTAAAGCGGGCTAAGTCATGCTGGGAAAGGATTAGAATTATATGCTTGGTGGCTTTTTCTTCACACACACATGCACACAACCACATCCTCGAAACAATCAATCTCAGCCATCCATGTGTCTCCTGCTCCAGTGAAGGTTTGCTCCTTCGTGTCTGTTCTTACGTTATATTTCCCATCTAACCTGTAGGTTTTCATTCTCATGATCTGATACTATATGCTCTATATTTGTCTGCCCGGTGTATCTTGGAGGTTACTTATTCTATAACAAATAGTTTGTCATTGTCCAACTAATTTTTGTGTTCACTTTGTGGATGTGTGCAGAGTGATTAAACAAAGGGAATGATAATTGACAGCACGCACTGCGGCCTGCTGAATTAACAGCAGAGGAGAGCTGGACTGTTACATAACCAGTGGAGGAGGCTATCCGTGAACAAAACACAGTAGTGGAGCCCAGCAGTAAACTAAGTTCCACAGTAAACTGTAAAAATAAGCAGCTAAAAAATATTCCAATGACTTGCACACACACACACACACACATATATATATATATATATATGACATTAGGAAGATATTCCCAGTGTGTGATCGTCTTTATTTATCTGTGTTTAATAGTTGGACCCATGTAATATGTAACCATATTAACCCTAGTTTAACAAGTATGGTCCATTTCAGTGATTGGCTACTAATCAAATTAACCTATTACACCTCATTTCATGTCTGTGTCTCAGTTCCTGCTGGCAGAAATTAGTGCCTACATTAATGTAATCTGCAATTTGTATCATATGATTAATGACTTTGCATATAGTAGATAAACAGTATGATGTACAATCTAATTATTGTAATTATCGCCACTTTAGGTTTTTTGGGTGATGCTGTGATAATGCTTGATTTAACTTTTATGCATATATTCTGTCTTTAAAGTTGGTCCTTGGTTGTTTTATTGAAAAATCTGATGTGGGGTATTCAGGGTTGTTCTGGCTCAAA
>VOQK01020124.1:22103-33008 GCA_015052645.1 Benitochromis conjunctus
GGCCTATATATCTATATATATATATAGATATATAGATATATATCTATATATCTATATATATATATATATATATATATAAAATTAAGCAGAGGGTTTTCTTATCTTGGTTAAGTCATTTAACTGGGTAAATTAAAAAATAATAATAAAAAAGCCGTGGTTACAATATTTTTGTCACAGGTGTTTTATCTTGGTGGAACGCCAAAACTGCATGGCTGGGCACCAGTTCATTACTCCTAATTGTTTCAGGCAGACACTTTCCCAAATTTTAAATCTCTCCTGGCAATCCTGTGATATGTTGTGTTGAAAGTGTTGTTATTTAGGGTAATCAACATGACTTGACTTTGCAAAAGGGGTTTTAAATAGTACATATTCTACACCAGCAACTGACTCACTGTACCTCTACTGTCACATAATACATACTGTAGATATTGCACCAGTTCAATGGGCAAGTAGCCCAGTACTGTTTGTTTTGCTTTCACAGTATGAAATATAATTAAACACACAGAGAGCTATATTAAAGCAATGGAGTTGTGTTCTTTAAAATACATACTGTTAGTAATATTGGGACATCTGTCTAGTGTTACTGTGTTCAGACAGCTTTTTCTTCCAGTTAGCTCTGTGCTTGTGCTGGGAGTGTTAATCTGGCTGTCTGTCCTATGCTTGGAGAGCCTGTGTAAACGACTGGTCACACTCTCTGACTACAGACCTTTCTGCTTAAGAGCCCTCATCGGTGAGCATGAAAGTGCGTGTGTGTATGTATGTGTGTCTGTGTAGCATTAGTATTCAGCCTGGAAAATCTCACTGAATCTCCTGTCAGGCCCTTTGTTGTTGCTCCATGAAGGGGTCTCGGGGGTTCTGGGTTTGAGTGTGAGTTGTGTCAAGAGAGGTATTTAAAGGAATACGAGTGATACGACTCCAGACATGCATCACATTTCTGTGTACCACTCAAGCCTTGAAAAGGGACCTTAACATGATTTCTGTCTGGTTGTTGTTTCAGGCTCTCTGGCAGTGGGTAGGTGAATATTTTTTTGCAGTGCTGCAATAAGCTGTCACTCTGTGTGTAGGTCCGTGGCTTATGTCTGTGGCTTAGTAGAGATAAATAATAGACAGACTTGTTATGTTAGTCCTAATAGAACAGGATGGGCGCTGCTTTATTTCTGCTGTGCTGCTTGGCTGTGAATTGTTTAATGTGGGGGTTGCATGGACTGCAAATGAAAGCTGTTACATCCATCAGTCAGTATCCACAGTAACCCCCACCCACTGGCCCCACAGGCCAGTAGATCAAAGTTTTACTAACCCTTTTATTTATAATATTTACTGGTAGACTTATATTTTCTATTAATAGCCTAAATAAATGATGAGTTTTAAGAAAGACATAATTTCTGGGTGACTTAAGTGCCTCAAACTTGCATTTTTTTACTGGCAACCAGGGAATGAAAGTAACTACAAAAAACTTCCAGTCCTGCAGGAGTCTTTGGGAAAATACCTTTTTGACATAACCTCTGTAAACACATTTGTGTCACTCTATTTAGACCAGATTGAATAAAACATATAATCAATTTTGGTCATGCTGTGTTTCATAGTGGAGGATTATCCAGGCTTTGCTCACTGGCTTTGACTGACAAGTTGAGAATTTTCACAGTCAGACCTGCGTCTCTCTCATCACAATTTGTTTCAAAACATCAAGATGGCAACAGCGAAATTGCGGCTTGAGGTTTTGGGAATGAATGAATGACTGGCAGCCTGGATGCTGTCAGGCAGTCCGCCTGCAGTTGACTTTAAGATTGGAACAAAGTGACATGATGTTTCAGCCAGATGGTGACTGTCGGTGGGCATATTCTTCTTGTGCCTGCCTCTGTTCTCTCCAGGTACTGTGGGTAGGTTCCTCCCAGTTAGGTTAACTGGTGATCCTAAATTAGTTGTAGTTGTGAATGTGTGCACGAGTAGTCATCTGTCTTTATGTGTTATATCCGTGACAGCTGGGATCGCCCCACCGCAACCTGAATTGGATAAGTAGAGGAAAATGGATTGATATATGGATGGAATGAATGACAAACTAAGCAGGCAGCTTATTTGCATTCTGACTGCTTTTATTTTAACTTGATCTTTATTCTGTAGCTTTGTCACTGTGTTAAAACAAACCAGCACTTTTCTTTACATTTAATCTTCTTGAGCAGGTGGCTGTCGCAGTGCTGGCTCTTTGCTCCTTGCTCTGTGTTTGTTAGAGAGCAGAGGCAGCAGCTAGATAACAGCCCCATCTTTAATACTGTCAACCTTTTTGAGAAAAAACAGAGGCTGCTTGAGCTTAATCTTCATTTGTGTTTTTAGTGCCACAAAGACCAGTAGCTTATGCAAGAAAAGAAAGACAAAAACAAAATAGTTATTTAAGAGGGTTTGCTTTAGCCAGTTCATTTTACAGGTGAAACAGCAACTGAACAATCCACTTGCCCAACAAAAATGTGTTACTCTGACGTATTATCATGTTTTAATCATTTATTTACTTCATTAACAATCAAAAATACAATTAGATAATCAGCTTGTTGTCTTTCGAGTTATTTAAGTTGACCCCACTGTCCACAGCATCACTAGTAGTCTGCATTTGTGTGTCTGTTTTTGTCCAGGTGGCATGTATTTTTGGATGTATTTCCTGTGTCGAGTGCCATTTCCATGGATACAATTGTGTGCTTCCTGGTTTCCTGTTGAGATGACCCTATGAGCAGTGATAGGCTTATATCCAATCAGTTGTTTCCTTTAGTTTGCAGGATCTTTTTGTTTGACTTTTGGAAGATTGACGTGGTCACCGCCCATCTTTTATGTTGTTGGTGTGGACTTCATTTGGCAGGACTGTTTTGAGATTGAAGGATGGCAACATTTCACTGCAGGCTCTGCTTTAGTCAGTATTAGCCAGGACCCCTCTGAAAGGGGCTACTTTTGATAGGATGTTATAGCTTGGAGAATTTGCTTCGACAGACATTGTATCAATTAGACTGCACAACAGATGACTGACAGATTTCATCTCAGCCAGATGTTATGAAGCCTGCCTGTTTTTTGGAAATAGATAATATTTCCTAAATCTTTATGAAAATTGTTGTTAGGTCATGTAGAAAATAGATTGGTTCATTTTCATGGTTAAACCCTCTTTAAACATCTTATAAATTTGTAAAAGCAACACTTTTACAATTCCAAAGGAGAATGAAGCATTTTGATTTTCAGCCACGTTTTTATTTGTCTCAGGAGGAGACGCAACCCTTTTGGGGCTGCATCAAGAAGGGCATCTGACAATCTGTCAAATCAGACATGCAGTGCTACCTGCTGTGCTGACCATTTGTAAATAAGGGAGAAGCAGAAAGTAGCTTTATCTTTATTTGTTATATAAAACAAAATCAGTAACAATACTAAGGAGTTTTAATCTGATGTTCATTTTTGGCTAGGATAATTTAAATTCGATTCAATTCAGTTTTATTTATATAGCGCCAAATCGCAACAACAGTCGCCTCAAGGCGCTTTACATTATAAGGTAAACCCTACAATAACACATACAGAGAAAAACCCACCAATCATATGACCCCCTATGAGCAAGCACTTTGGCGACAGTGGGAAGGAAAAACTCCCTTTTAACAGGAAGAAACCGGCAGAACCAGGCTCAGGGAGGGGCGGCAATCTGCTGCGACCGGTTGGGGTGAGAGAAGGAAGACTGGATAAAAGACATGCTGTGGAAGAGAGCCAGAGACTAATAACAAGTATGATTGAATGCAGAGAGATCTATTAACACAAGACACACTTGCTCACAGTCAAACCAGCCAGAGTCACAGTGCTGCTCCACGTTTTGCTCTCTGATTGCTGGCTGCATGTTTAGCCAGGTGATTACCTGTTAAGCCTCTCTGACGGTGGGAGGTCGAGAGCAGATAAAGCAGAGTATACCGTGAAGCCATTCACAACACAAGTGGAGCACCGCTAAAAGGAGGGCACGGGCTGTGAGGTCGATCTCTTATTGTTCATACTAACTGGACACAGAGGTAAGGTAAGCAATGTGCAGTGGAAAAAAATGAACATCATTCCTAAAACTGTTCATTTTCACATGTCCAAACATGGACGTATTCAGTAATATGTTTAACAGGAGTACAGAGTGCACTTATTGTAGCACGTGTCTCTGTTTGTCCGCAGCATGTCCAAAGCAGGAGAAAGGACGCCCTCCACAACTTCCGTGGACTCAGCCTCAGCAGATGGGTAACTTGAGAGTGTCTTTGTGTATCTTCCTCAGATAGAATAAATTTGTGTAAATGTATGCACGATTTCCACGACTCTGATGTGTGGCCACGGCAACTTCATTTATTACCTCAGGAAAACATAGATTTTCTCAAGTGAAGTAAAAAAAATCATCTTACAAATAGGATGATTTTTGTAGCAGAGGTATTGTTCTCTGGTGTCAAATGTGAGGAAGAATTGTGACTTTCCATGTTTTAGAAAAGAAGGCGGCACTAAATCTCCCAAGGCAACGGAGTCCCCATCAGGTTCAGTCTCCGAAACACCCAGGAAGTCATTGAAGAAGTCCAAGAAAGTCTCTGAGAGCAAGAACAAAGTCTACATCTCCGTGCTCAACAGTATTTTTGGGGCGGTAAGTACTTTCACTCATTCAAATATGCAGTATAGCTGTGACCTTTGACCTCCACATATCACATTTTTAATTTTAATCAATTTTATCACCCAGTATCAAGTTACATGTTACAACGTCAGGAGCGAGGTGGAGGTGACACGGTGTACTTACCGCTGTGCTCCTGATCTTTCTGGAGCTTTTTTCCACTAAGCCGGGTGTGTCTGTCGTGTTAGTCGCCCATTAGCGCAAGCTTAGCGTCACAATTCATTAGGATGATCCAAAAGAAGAGCTCTGCCAAAACACTCCAAAACAAGACCTTTTTTTTTTTTTTAATGTGATACGTTTATAAATTAAAATTACGCACAAGTCAACAATCGCTGATGTCACGAACATCACACTCATTTTTAAAAACATGAAATGGTGTCGATTTTGTTCTATTATCGACTATTTGACTTTGTTTTTGCTGCTGCGACATTGCGACATTGTCATTGCTCCGATTTGTGTGTGTGCAGGAGAGAGAACTGGCTCAGGCTGAATTAGACGGTGAGTCTCACTCGCACCTACATCAGCATTACATTTATTCCACTGAGCTGTCAACATGGGCCTCAGAGGTGGTCGCCAAAAATCCTCTTTTGTGTCGTCAGTGGTAAATTGTTACGGCGTATAAAGGAATCGTTATTGTTAAAACAACTGCCTGAACCCAGTTTTTGTTTAGTGTTTTTAATATTTTGCTTTTGTTGTTCTGTTTTTGCTTTCATTTACTGCTTGTTTCTTTCCATCTTCATGAATCTATTGAAGGCTAAACATTTGGAAAGCATGAATAAATGAAGAGGTTTTCTTCTTTCGTCTTAGCTGCATCTGGGGGCTAAATGTTATCAGTAACTTTCATATTCTCTTTGCAAACCCTATGATATTTCTCACAGAGCTGCACGAGGCCTTTAAGGAGTTTGACTATGACCAAGATGGCTACTTGAACTACAAGGACGTGGCTGAGTGCATGAGGACTATGGGATACATGCCCACTGAAATGGAGCTGCTGGAGATAGTGCAACAGATAAAGATGAGAAGTGAGTCCACTGAGAACACGTTTAAAGAAAACAATAGAATCAATCAATCGATTTCAAATCTTCACAGGTGAACTCCATATTTGGCCATATTTTGGCCTTCATTGGTTCACGTAAGAGCCTCTTTCTTCTTCACAGTGGGAGGGTTAATGGACTTTGATGACTTCATTGAACTGATGGGACCGAGGATGATGGGCGAGACGGCGGACATGCTGGGGCTAAAGGAGCTCCAGTCGGCCTTCGTGCAGGTCCGTCAGCTGACGATGACTGAATTACTGCAGTTATCGAATTCGAGCGAGTGGCCAGAAATCCCAAATAAACGCGTGCACACAGTGTCATCGGATAAGCACATCATTTCAAATACTTTGCTTTTCAGTTTGATGTAGACGGAGATGGAATAATCAACCAGGAGGAGCTGAAGGAAGCGCTGAAGACCCTGCTGGGGGAGAAGCTGAAGAAAGGAGAACTAGAGGAGATCATAAAGGAGCTGGATATTAATGCAGATGGGAGCATTGATTTTGAAGGTGAGAAGACATCAGCATGTGTGCGCCATTAACAGATTCATTAAAAGCGTGTTTTTCCATTTTCATTCACCATCACACTATTTGCCTAACACTAACAAACCCCTGCTCTTCTGTCAGATACCCTCACACTGACTCAGTTTTCTGTTTTCTCTTCTTTCTCCTCTGACTCAGAGTTTGTGATGATGCTGTCTATTCGCTAATTTGACAGACCGACCAACCACGGACAGGCTGCTTTGTTCCACAGCTCTTACCAGATATTCACAGTTAGGCTCACTTGTGTTTGTAACCTAGCTACAGACTTTTACCACATAAAGTGTGCTTAGCCTTGCAATAATGCTGCATATGATGAAGTCCTGTATGACTCCCACATGTCATCAAATGCAGAGTGTTATAATGTTGTAGATTCGTGAACCTTTTGTTGTGATATATGATGTAAATAAGTCTGCAGAGTTTTGCTATTTTAATAAAGAAATCAAACCCACTCGGGCCTGTCACTGAAACGTCATGACACATCACAACGAGTCACAGCAGAATTCATTCCAAAAACATCTTTTTTATTGTTTCCAGGTCATTGTTAAACAAAATAGGAATGATATTGATCATAATTATCCAGAGAATATAAGTTAAATATAAATAAAATAAAGTCAGGTGGGCTACTGTCAGAATTAGAATTGCACGTCCAAATCATCAGAAGAAAAGTTTCACATTTCAGAATCAAATCCCACATCAGGCCAACATTTAGCAGTGATACTGAACCCAATCATAAACCAAATTTATCCTCAAAATCTATAAATAAATCACTACATTAAACTTAATCTGTGCATTAATATCGTGATTATTGTTATTACTATAACGTCAGACTAAACTGTACGTGCGCACGGCTCAGGAAACCTGTAACATGCAGCACGAGTAATCTGCCGAGATTAACGTCTCAATGTCAGGCAAGAAACGGAAAAATGAGCCAGAAGTATCAAATTCCCGAAAAAGCACAGAGATGGATGAGGCACTGACGTCACAGGAGTTATAATCAGGAGTTTGTCATGCGTTTGCTCTCATATTTTAGACTTTTGGGATTCTAAAAATACACATTTATCCTGTTTACAGCTGGTCACAATGTAGCTTTGATGCATTATATAGCCTTCACTTTTTAATAAAACGATAAATCCCAAATCTACGCCCAACTATTACACATACACACTGTAAAACTCATCTCCAAACCCCAAGAAAGTCTTCTGTGTTGTATTTCACCGATAAGTTCAGCAGACAAATAAAAACTGCTCATCATTAATTTGATACTTTCCACTGAATGCCAGTTACTTATATTTTGCAGGCGAAGTATTTTCAAAATAAAAGCTCCTGCTCGCCCTCGTCCCACCTCCCACGGCTCACAGACTCATCCATTTCTCCTCATTGGAATGTTTGCTCCACCTTTTGTACACTTTGTGACAATGAGAAGCACCGTCCCAACAGCAGATTTAGTAAACGGGTGCATATACTGTACGTCTTCCTTGCACAAGAGAACTTGCTCGGCTCAGTTTTACACACTTCGTGTGGTGCTCACATTGGCAGGATTGAGGGTGTTCTGGCTTTCCCAGGATGCCACACACTAAAACCGGATGCTTTGGATTAAAGCCCATACCAAATAGTTTGAATGCATGCTGTACCATTCTGACTGCTTCGTGAGGTTATATTGATTTATTTAACAGTTTTTTTTTGTACTATAGATCTGTTTGTATCAAGTGTGGACTTGGTCGTCATGAATGGGCATGCTGTCCATTGCAGCAACTCAGATCACGTCACATCACAGCATCCTTCCGTGTACAGCCTTTAAAACTACAGCGGCAACGGTGCCTTCATTTCTTCGTGTCGTCCTCGTTCCTCTACATGCTGCCAAACCTCTCAGTGTCTCCTCTCCGCTTACTTCTCAAACTCTGTTCATCTCTTTAGGAAACCCCTTCCTTTCTTTCTTGAATCCAACTAGATGGTAGGTATATCGATAAAGACAGATAAGCTGCTTCTATTTTTTTCTATCCACGACACACTGCGCCTTCTTTGATCAACAGGATCTGACTAGTAGGACTTCGCAGTGCTCCTCTATTGTTTACAGCTCGTTAGTCAGCTCATCCGCAAACTCAGCCATGATGTCATGCACCCAGGTGTCCTTTTCTTCCTGGGAAGTGTCAACTAGGAAGACAGTCAGCTTCCTCTCCCATGGATTAGTGGCTTCCTGTACGGCCTCCAGCTGGGCCACCATTGGCTTCTTCTCCACGTGGTGCCGGAAAACAATGGAGGCCTCCTCGGACCACTGCCTTTGCTTCACTCCTGCGGGTCAAAACAAACAAGAACCAGGCATAAATAAATAGGTGTAAATAATAACTCATAAATCAAACAGAGTTCTTGCAGATTGATGTAATAATATTCACGTTAATATAGCCCAGTTGACTGAGTGTCACGTGAAGTGTACTCACCAGCCAGCTGAGCAGTGATTCCCTGAAACGGCAGCTGCCTGAACTCTTTGATCAGAGGTCTGAGCTGTGTGCAGCTGACCAGCTCGTGCTTACCATAGTCCAACTCATAAACGGACACCAAGCCACTGTTCAGAACTCCCTTCACCAGCACACGATGCCAGCTGAAGAGTCGATGGAGAGAAAGCCTTTACTTATAGGAAAACTTTTTAGAAATCAGGGAAACAGTGGATTCTTTCATCAGAGCACAAAAAAGTAGAGAGACAATTCAAGTTCTTAACAGCATATGTTGGTAGATTTGTAGTTGCAAACTCACCTGTTTTCCACTTTAGCAGCATAAATCTGATTCTTCTCTACGTTTAGTGGTTTCTCCTCGGTTTTATTGTAGTAGAGTATCATCTCTCCCATCAGCACTACCAGTCTGTACATGTCTCCCCATGGCTGTAGCACAAAGTGGCCGGGGTGGCACGCCAATGATACGTATACATCCATGTTGTTTCCTGAAAAAACAAGAGTCCAATGTGAAAACTTTGTAATGTAAAACACAAATATTGGAAACAAATAAGCACATTGAGGATTAGAGCATTCAAATGCAGTATATACTGTACGATACATGATTAAAAAAGACAAACAACAGCAGCGTTTTCTTTAGCCAACATACTCTTGTTTGGTACCTATAGTGGGCAGCTCCAATAGTGGTGGCAGCTGGAGAGAGGACGTGGGGGATGATGGTGTTTCTGGTGGGCTGCTGGGGGTGGTGGTGTTGTTTCCACCACCTCCGCTGCCTTTGGGTCCAGACAGAGCCCTCCTGAGGTGAGGCTTGACTGGGACATTGGCTGATGTTGGGCTGCCATTGGTGGAGTTACTGGCACAGGAGGTCTTGGTGGATGAAGTAGGTGTGGAAATCCTGGCAGAGCTGAGAAAGTCATAAAACTAGAAATTCAGTTTAAATGAATTACAACTGAGAAAGAAGAGAAAACAGAGACATTAGACAGCACAGAGTTAACAGGTGAAAAACCATCAAGAACCTGTGGCTGGTCAGGTAGACGTCTGGTTGCTGCTTCAACAGCTCAGACTGGGCCATCTGACGGTTGAGGCTGCGGTCCGGGTCGTGGAAGTTCTTGTCCGTGAATAAGTGGACGTGAATGCAGCGCTTTTTTTCATCGACTTTGGCAACCTTGGTGAGTGTGGAGGGACACAAAGGAGAAAAACACAAGAAGGAAATATAGAGACGTGAAAAGAAAGTCTATTTGTGCAGAAGCCAAAAAAATAATTAGTTGTAGTCGTGCTAAGCAATTTAATGGCCAATATGTAAAAACTACTGTCACGGTCCTGAGTCTGGCGACTCCGAGTTTATGTTTTGGATTATTAATAGTCTTTGTTCCTGTTAGTTTCTGGTTATACCTTAGTGATTTTTAGATCTTAGGTTCCCTTTCAGTCGATTCACTCGGTACAACACATAAGTATGGGATATCACGCCCTCGCGTGTCCTGGCTGAAGAAACCTTTATTCACGCCTTTAAGGCAGATGACGTGTGATGACACGCGCACGGCCCCGCCTGCACGTATAGCCGCTGTCATCACAGTCATCCCTCAGTTCTTACGCTCTTCACCTCGCTGAGAACACCTCTGCTGAGTTGGGCTAGCTAGCTGCTGCTAGTTAGCTCCGTTGTCTGCCGGCTTGAACTTAGCTTAACTGCTCCTGTTGGTGTTAGCCTCCACCGCGCAGTTGGTGCGTAGGCTGCCCGCGGAGCGCTAATTTCGAGTTTTCCTGTGCAGCGTTTTGCTTTGCGGTTTGGAATGGACTCCAAACTGAAGCGAGCAAAGCAGAAATCTTTTGTCTGCCCCTGTTCTCAGGGATGCGATTTCTCTTTGCACGACAGCGACCAGCACGATGCCTGCCCTGTCTGCCTGGGGATCGTCCACGCTAGGTGAGTGTTGACGGAGCCCGAAGCCTGTGCGTTTTGTCGCCAGCTCCGGCGCTCGACCCTGGAAAGACGGGTGACTTTGTGGAAAAAGTGCTGGGACGCTCGGCTGTCGCACGGCGTGACCCTCTCCTTTCCGAGTCTGTGGCCCCGGTTTCGTCCGAGCCCGTAGACGAGGATTAACCGGTCGATGTCCCCGCAATTAGCTGGGCTGACCACATGAAATATGTTGACGGGTTAGCCGATGACGAGCCGGAACCATGCAGGAGCGCTGACGGGCTTCAGCCTGGGTTGAAGCCCGCCAGCGCTCCCCAGGAAGACGATGACGTGCTGG
>VOQK01020133.1:17475-37207 GCA_015052645.1 Benitochromis conjunctus
TTTTGAAATAATAATAATAATAAAAAAGCAAACGAAAATGTCGTGTCTCTGTTTCTGTGACTTTTGAGAGTCTATAACTGCAATAACATTTGATAAGAATAATAACTATTATAATATTTTCTTTATTTGTATTAATAGATTCCGAGTAAAATACCACCAAAACGTTTTATCGCCTAATTTTTGCATATGCTGCTTAAGTTCATAAAATAACGTTAATATCAGTGTTGGTTACATAGGTTTTATGAGTTAGGCAAATACAAACAGGCCAAGAAGTATGATTTTATCCATAATGTATTAGGAGAAAAATGTGTTGTAAACACGCGCTCGTAGGCCATATGTTGCAGGTGCACGCGCCCCCTGGCCTGTTGCACCGTGTGCTCCAAACTACAAGTTGCAGTTTGCGACTTCTTCGACACAGAAAAGTTCGCAATAATTAATTTCAGTCTGTTGCTTCCTTGAAACAAACTTTTTTTCTTTCTTTTTCCTGAACTCTTGCCATGCTGTCCATTTGGTGAATACCGGATTTGTTAATGGGGAATGTGCATTAATTTCAGGCTATTGTTGGCAGGCTCGTGGGCCGAGGTGTTGGATGGCCTCAGTGAAGCACGCTCTGTCAGCTGGTGAGCGCTCACGGGTCCCCACCGTGTCCCCGAGGACCTGACTCGAGAGGGAACACACTTTTCTCCATTAAAGAAAGGCCTGCACACACACGAGCGCGCGCACTCACACACTGACACACGTGTACACCTCTTCGCCTTCGCTTCTTTCTTTCTCTTTCTCTCCGTCAACTTAGACAAACACGCACGTGGAACGCACGCACCGCGCTCGCGCGGGCTCTGGCAACCTGTGCTGCTGCGTGACTCAGGCTCAAATTAGTCGTCGCCCCCCTCTTTCTTCAGACTATTTACTAAGTGCTTAAAATCTTTGGCGGATAAAGGTGCCTGCTAAAGGGGAGAGGAGCAAAATAAGCACCTTCGAAATTATTCATGATCGTGAGCAACCTGTTTGTTACCTGTCACTGCTCTGTCTCCCACCCACTGTTATGAGCCAATCACAATCTGCGCCCCTACGCTCGCCCCTCGTAGGCAGAGAATAAAGGGGAATATAATAAGGAATCCGTGTTAAATTATTAAAAGAATTTATGCAGCTAGAGCTGTATCCGAGTATGAACGGTCAGCAATTTGAGCCGAGTTCGTTTTGCGGTGAAGCGAGCTCAAGTTTCGTAAACATTTTTTTTCTCTCAGATGGATACAGAAGAGCCAGAACAGTAACACTGATCATCTGTGTAACCACCAACCCCCCGCAGAGACGTTTAACACCTAACCGACTAGAATGAGGCCACGACAAGTATTCAAATTCTGGTCTAGGATCGGGTTCGAAGAATCACCGACACTTCTCGTTATTCAGCTCGATGTTAACAGCTGTCCGAATCAGATAAAAACAAATAAATAAGAAAACAAATGAAACGAGATTAGCTGTAAAACGATATCCACGCATTGTGCACAACAAAGAATGTGGCGCCCGACGTTTTATGGTTAAGCGAAGCAGTTTGTTTTTATTTCTAAAGCATTCATGTTTGATGGGCTATGCAAATACTCAGGCTCAACTGGGAAACCCACAACCGCTGAGCTTTCCGAGGAGTTTCTATAACATAACAGATTATTTGCATTTAAATTGGTGGTTTGCCGCAGAAACCACAGGATTTGACTTCTAGTAATGCAATGCAATTTTATCTTATTTGTGCAGGGTACAGTCATTTGCCGACTTCTTCAAGTGACGTGTTTCGTTTTGCTTTTATATATTTCTTTTAAAAATCGGCTACATTAGGGTTAAAATTTCTGTAAGCAAACACAAAATAAAAGTTGCAAGTTAAAAAAAAAACATTAAAAAACAGCCTATCTGTAACAGGTGAGATGCTGGTAGGCAAGTTGAGGTCTCGCTGTTTCATTCACATTAATTATTAATGCATGGACGTTATGAAGAAAAAAAAAACAGAGTGGTGGAGTTCGGGAGAATTGGGGCCCCTGACGCGTGTGGATACTGCTGCGAGTAAAAGAAGAAGAAAAAAAGTAGAAAGAGAACAAAAAACGCACATAGAGCTTAATTTGCTTGTGGCTAAAGCTTAAACTCAGACGTAGGTTTTGAACATTGTCTTTACTACTTTAACATATTTGTTACGTGCAGATGCCAAAAGAACAAAAAACTTAAATGCATCATGCACAGTGCATAACACACTTAAAAAACGGTGCAAGTTTTGTGGTTAATCAGCAGGGAGCACTGACTGTCTATTTTTTCTGCATTAAGAAGTTTAAAAGTTCCAGTGAAGTCCTGGGTTGATAAACAGTCAACGTGTCTGAGGCCTGTGTACCTCCGTGCTCATTTCAATAAATATATATTCAGAAAACGTGCATTCCCCAACTTTCTTTTTAATGAAAAGAAAGGCACTTGCATTTTGTATGAGATATGGGGAGCCGAGTTGTGTGCTGTCCAAAAAGCCACTGGTCTCTCTGGGGACCCAGAACAAAAGGCAGAACTGGGCCATAGTTTCCATCTGCTGTCTCAGAGAAAGAGAGGTAGAGAGAGGGCAGTGAGTGAGGACACCATGGGCAGATATAGAGACAAACAATGAGTGTAAGTGTGTGTGTGTGTGTGTGTGTGTGTGTGTGTGCGTGTGCGTGTGTGTGTGTGTGTGTGTGTGTGGGGAGAGGGGGGGGGGGGGGGGGGGGAGCAGAGCAGCAACAGGGAACAGGATGAGAGTAAGGCCAATCAAAAGTTGCAATAACTTAATTTCTGTTCAGTTTAACCGACTGTAAAGGGCTAACGCACGCACACACACGCAACAATAACCGAGCGCCTATCTGATCTTTATTTGATCCTCATATTAGCCTAAAGAATCCACTTTTTATTAGTCGCCTATTATAACCCATTGCAGAGTTACCTATAGTGACCAGCAAACACACAATGCAGCTTCAATGCAGCAAGGAGCACCTGCTGCATTGCATGCTCCAACTCAGTGATGCTATTAATTGTTAATGAGTTTCATTGGAAGTGTTGACACAGAATAACAAAGTTATCCTTTGTGTCATTTTACAGTGAACTACTGGTAAAAACCGAAACCGTGTCACATACTGTAAATAATAAAAGCAAAGTTTACGCTGGATTCAGACGAGCGCAGGTCGCAGTGTTTATGAATTAGGAACAAAGTGTGGGAGGATAGCATTTATGTAATACTTTGTGAAATATTAGATTTTATTTATGGAGTTACTTTACATTTTCAATGAGCTTATGTTAGTCAGTCTGTGTAAAATCAATTTTAAAATCATTTAAAAAATAAATTTATTTTGTAGAAGTAACAGGGATTAAAAAAAACAAAAAAATCAATTTAGTTAAATTAAAATTCAAAGCAGCAAAGGAAAAGTTGAAAAATGGGCACATAATTCACTTGCAACTCTGAATTTTCCTTTGGGATCAATACAGTTATTCTCAGTCATTTTTAATTTCAAGTATTGTTTGATAAGATCAGAGCTGGCAAAAATGAGACATGAGATCGCCTGCATTTGTGTCACTCTAAATTTTAAATTTTAAACTCGCTGGCAAAATTCTGCAAAATTAAAAATCTTCACAATAGCAAAATGGCACATATGTGTAGAATATATATGGATTTCCTCCTAGAACATAAAGCTGTGAGCAAGCATAAAGAGATTTTGCAAAATTGAATTTCAATAGTTTAACTTAAACAGTGGCTAAATATAACCGAAGGGTTCAAGCAACAAAGTCAGCAGTTTGAGTTCTGGTTCTCTGAAAAATGAGCAAAGAAACAGAAAATGCAAAAATTGTTATAGAAAAAAAAATAATACTACAAAGCAGACTCTTCCTTTTATTTTGAAAGGGTCTAAGAGCACAGGGCTGTCCATCCTTGTAAAAAAAGAGGTGTTAAGCTATTTTGACAAAATACATCCTGTGGTTTCAGTGATTACATGCCGCCCATGCCTTAGAGCATTTCAGCCTGCACACAAACACACCAAAGCAGTCGCACTACGACAAGGAAGAAGATCATTTATCTCTGCGGTTCGCTCCATGAAAGACGTCCATGGGTGAAGCAGGGTCTCCCAGGGCTTTGTTCTGGGCAGGGTTCACCTCTTTGTGTCCACCACCTTCAAAGCAAATGTACATGAACACGAACATGAGGCTTCTTGGGTAACCAGCCCATTGAAGAACAGCACAATGGTGCTACCAATTATCCACAGTGCTCAATGCTCCTGTGGAATCAGTTACACGGCTTTGTGTGTGTTTTTGTGTGTGTATTTGTGTTTGAGAGAAGGAGTGTGTATGTTATATTTGCATGTTTGATGATGTAAAGCTTTGATCCGTAAGTATGTATCTGGGTACATCTACGCATGCAGCATTACTCAGTGTGTGTCTTTATATGTAAGAGACTGTGTTTTGTGTGTGTGTGTGTGTGTGGGGGGGGGGGTTTACTTTTTAAAATGTAACTTATATTTAACATATGTTTTTATTTATTTATATGACTTTTTTGGAATGACATCCCCAAATTTTAATGACATAAAACTGCTGGTTGTAGACCTCAGCAGCGCCTTGATTATTTCTATTTATAGTACCCGTATTGCAGTTCTTTTCCCCAATATGACAACACCTTAACTGCAAATATTTTTACTCCTTTTCACACAGTATGATTTCCACTAGGGTTGGATTACAAAGGGTGCTCAGCCTGTCCTCTGTGAAGTCAGTCTGCATTTAGAGACCTCCACCAAGACTCTGCAAACATGAAAGGAAACCTCTCTAAGCTTCTGAAGTGATTTGGCTGCAGGTGCATTACTATCTTTTTCACACATTTAAACATGAGAGGTCTGTGAGGATGTGACTGTAGAGAGCTAGCTTCAGCTCACTGGTGTATAAGTGTGTGTGTCTGTGTGTATACAGCTTGATACACACCTAATCTTCTTTAGTGTGACACCAACCCTTTAACTTGACACCAGTGATTTTTACCAGCTGTAACCTTTGCTGGCTGTCTGCTAGATTCTCCTGTACAATACAAACATGTGTGCATGCCAGTACACAAAGTCATATATCACCAAGCATCTCTTCACAAGTAATTAGCGTTGGTTTCATTTACTTTAAAAATGTGACAAAAGCTTGTTTTAGTATAATCTTCATCCCTGCATTAAAAGGATTAATTAATTAAATATTGGTAGGAAAAAAAAGCAGTGACTGCATCAGTCTGACCCCGATGAACCAACATCTGTACAATGTCGCATCAAAGCCAAACTGGGTTTTGGTTTTGAGAACTCTGAACTATGAAGGGTTAAAGCTATGTCCTTTATAACAGAAAGAAGAAAAAAGAAGAAACACCTAAATGAGAATAAGAGGAAGTAAAGAAGAGTGTGGGGGAAGAATAAATATGGACATTCATCTAAAAAAAACGTGGCTGGGCCTAAGGATGAAAATTATTTTTATTTAATCAGGTCAAAATTCAAGGGTAGAAGATTTTTGATAATTGAAAAAAAAAAAGTTTTAGTCGTGTATCCCCATCACTGCATACATGTCTTTTTGATATAAAAAGAACTGATCCCTCCTCAACATGACCTATAATTAAAACCATAAAAATATAAGGTAATGCAAG
Organism: Benitochromis conjunctus; assembly: GCA_015052645.1. Taxonomy (NCBI): domain Eukaryota; kingdom Metazoa; phylum Chordata; class Actinopteri; order Cichliformes; family Cichlidae; genus Benitochromis; species Benitochromis conjunctus. The sequence continues at coordinate 23,117 of VOQK01020133.1, forward strand.
CAGAACACTTTGTGATCAGGATGGGGGAGGGTCAGCCAGGTTGCACTGTCAGTGTAGCTCAGCCACATAGCAGACTGAATGTACATGCAGCTCTAAGTTTACAAACATGCATTTTGGCAACGCAAATATTGGTGATCTCCTGAAGCTTGTTATTTTAATTCTCAGTTCTGCATAAAATGCACAAATACAGCTTGGGAAAGGATTTTTCACCATTAAGTTGACAGCGGTCACACAGAATCAAATGCTAACTTATGTAAAAGTAAAAGCTGAGCTCACAGGTAATTAACATGGTCAGCAACAATACTCAGGTAGGCTGTGATATTTAAACAATTCTCAGTTGGTACTATGAGCCCTCTTCCTCTTGTACCTACTCGGGGTCAGCTCGACTTGACTCAACTTGGTTTTTAGGGTTTTGTAATAGGTGGTAGTACTGTACCTGGTACGAGGTACTTTTTCAGTACCTACTCAGCCGGGGTCCCAAGGTGATGCGAAAATGTGGCGTCAACAGACTGCACGCAACCGATTGCTTAGTCAGTGGTGTCCCTTGCTGAATCATTGACAGCGTCTCCTTCACAAAAATAAAAATTGCCTTTAAAAAGCCATACACATACCAGATTAGGCTTAAAACTTTCCTTTTTGCTAAAGCATATAGTTAGGGCTGGATCAGGTGACCCTGAATCCTTCCTTAGTTATGCTGCAGTCTGGTTGTTAAGTGATGACGTATGAACCCTGCTTCTGGGTCCAAACTACTCTGCATTTATTAAGGCTGCTGTGTTTTTAACATGTTTTAATGCTTTGTATTTTGTTCTATTTAATCTGAACAAGCCCTTAAAAAATGTCAGTGATCACTGTTGGCCTCTCTCAGTTTTTATTACCACTATTTATCGGTAGCATGTTTTAAAGCTCAGTTTTTAAAACCTTACTATGTAACCACAGCCCAGCCCATGCAGCAGTATATTAATGACTAACATCGTATTGTGGATGGATTACCTCAGTTGTTCTCCTGACTGAAGTTTGGTCTGTTTACAGCATCCTGCAATGCAATTACATTTGTCCCTAAACATCGGGAACCCTCGAGTTAACTTTTATCGAGTGGAAAAAAGTTAGCGCTCATCCTCCAGCTTTGCTGTGTTTATATTATGCTAACCATAGCTCTGTAGCTAGCCACCACATAGCACATCATTATTTACCAGCTAGCCCAACTTCAGTAACCCTACAAATGTCACTGCTGTTTAGTTTCCTATCTTCAATTATGTTGGAAGTGATAGCAGAGCTGTAGGTTTGATTTTTTCAAAAACCCCTCAGTCAGAACATGGTATATTATGTTTGGGTGGAAACTAGCGAGCTAACTCCCTGCTAACTTCGAACTCCGTTAAACTTCATTCTGTTTTCACGAATGCCTGGATGTTAAACTTAATTGTTACACCTGGTAGAGCTGCCACACTGTTCATTTTATTAAAGATGAAAGAATTTAGACAGTTTGTAATGCTCAGTGATGCCACAGTGTTTGTTTGACTTTGGGACCTGAAGCGGAGTTTGGACCTGGAAACGGCTAATGATGTCAGACTTAAAGACGGTGTAGACACACCTAAGTGATCCACTGAGAACTCAATGCGTCATTGGAATCCCCCAGCAGCCTACACCTATCTTAGGAGATTCCAATGATGGACTGAGTTCTCACTCACTGTCTTAATAGACCTCTCTGCATTGAATCATTACTTATTAATAATCTCTGGCTCTCTTCCACAGCATGTCTTTTATACCGTCTTCCTTCTCTCACCCCAACCGGTCACACCAACCCTCCCTGAGCCTGGTTCTGCCAGAGGTTCCTTCCTGTTAAAAGGGAGTTTTTCCTTCCCACTGTCGCCAAAGTGCTTGCTAATATGGGGTCATATGATTGTTAAGTTTTTCTCTGTATGTATTATTGTAGGGTCTACATTACAATATAAAGCGCTTTGAGGTGACTATGTTGTGATATGGCGCTGTATAAATAAAACTGAATTGAATTGGTATACCATCACCTTGGATGTCCTCCATTGTTGTGGTGTTTGTGTAGTATACAAATGACATCACAGGACTTTCGGCTGCGTTGCTACCTCACACACATTAGACTGTACTCAGTTGTAATGGAAAACATCCAAAACTGAGTCGAGTTGACCCAAGTTGAGCTGAGTAGCTACTAGTGGAAAAGAGCTATAAGGGCCCAACGTGCATCAAAAATATATCACCCACACCATCACACATCCAACAGCAGCCTTAATCATTGATTCCAAGTAGGCTGGATCCATGGTTTCATTTATCTTTTTATGGCAAATTCTGATCCCACCATCCAAATGTTGCAGCAGGATTTGACATTCATCAGCAAGCACCTGGTGTAGATTTCCGCTGCTGTTACCTGTCTGCGTCAAGATTTTACATGTTCGGGGTTCAGAGATGCTCTTCTGCATACCATGGTAGCAATGACAGTTAATTTTGTCTTCCTACCAGATCGAAGCCGTATGACCGTTCTCTTCTAATGTCTGGCATCAGAAGAGATGATAACGCAGAGAACTGAGGCTCACTTTTCAGCAGGTCATCTTGACAATGTCTACATGCTTAAATGCCACCATGTGATTGGTTGATTAGATATTTATATGAACAAACAGCTGAACAGTAGTAAATAATAAAGTGAAGAGCAAGTGTGCTTGAAACAGTACATGCTGCCAGTATTGAAGTACTGCAGTGTGAAAGCTATTGTTTATTTTCATGTATTGATTCACTTTTTGGCTCAATGCATTTTTTGGTGTGGATGTGTGTGTGTATTTTTTCCCGTCGTGTAAATTGTAAAGTGGCCAGTAAGTGTATTGTTTTATAGTTAGTCAATCTGTCAGACCTCACAAAAGATGAATGCAGCGTTGATTGAGCATTTATTTTCATTGATAAAGGGATAAGGTCCTCTGACCTGAACAGCCATTTAGAATGTTTCTGTATAAGTGTCAGTTTTGCATACTTTGTTTGGGTAGTTTTTGTTCTCTCAGTGTTTCCCTTTCTGTTCCTCCCATTGTCTCATTTGCTAATGTGTCGCCTCCCTGTGTCTGATCTCATATTAAGTGTTAGTATCCATGCATGTATTAAATATCTTGCTTGTTTCCTGTCTTACTTTGAAAGCTGGTTTTCTTTCATGCTTAGCTTTGCTTCCTGTCTCTTTGATATTTATTTCCCCCTGTGTTGATAATGTGCTGCTGTCTGATTTCCCTGATTTGCCTCATCCCTAAGTCGTTATGTCGTTGCTTCTTGTGCCTGTTTTTGTTTTGCATCATGTTTTCAAGTGGACTTTTTTTCTATTTTGTGTGCGACTTTCAACCAGCCACAATAAGGCCTTGTCTTTTGTTTAATATTCAGTATGCAATGAGGATCTTACTCAACTCCGCATTGCAATATGTAAGGTGTTGGATTAAAATACTTTATACGATCTCTGTCACAATAATAATGAACACAATGTAGTGAAAAGTAAACTTTTTAACCAGGGAATACACAGCTGCCAGTAGTAAAAAAAACCCCACAAAGGTAAGGTAATGGAGTGGTCATGGTTAACTTTCCTCTCCTCTCTGATCTCCTGTCTTGTCCTTCCTGTGCCCATTGTACAGTTGCCCTATACGAGCTCTCCTTTCAGCTAGTTGCCCTACTCAGGTGAGGGATACAGTATATTGAAGGAGATTTTGCTTGTATTTGATTCCGCTCCTTTTCAGAGCAGCTGAAAGCCTGGCCTCCATGCTGCTCCCTCCTCCCTGTCCTGTCCAGTTCCCAGGGGACCCCCACTCTACCGGGCTGGCCTGGGTGGAGCGGTCTCAGAGTGGGGCAAGTAGGGAACAGACAAGGGTATCACTTACAGCCTCCCTCCTGCACTTACGCAGCACAGAGTACACAGGCACAACAGCGCACCCCTTCACCTTGCCTGTCTCCCTCTCTCGGGTGCACACTCAGTGGATTTGATGTGCGTTCACACGTACATGGTCGCACAAGCGTCTTTTCCCAGTCTTACCAATTAGAGATACATGTCCTATCTTTTTCATCTCTCTTTTCAATCTGTCCACTCAGTCACTGGTCCCGGCTGGAGGCAGTCCACAGTGGAGCTGTGAAAAGTCATTTCTTTGCACTGTAAAGTCAGCAATTGAGATTTTAGTGACTGAGAGTGATGCATGAGTTTAGTATCTGGATAATTTTGAAATGCTCAAAAGCATTTGCACAAATAGAAGCACATGCACACAACACAAAAATTCATCCATATTGGCTTTCCAGTATTGTCAATTCAGTGTGCATTCACACACCTTTGCCCTACTTATTATACCCACCAGCTATGTCAGTAGGATTCAGTGTTATAGGCAGAGATCATTTGTTTGATTGTGATCTGATTGGCTTGAAATAGCAATCTACGTGTGTATTATTGATTTAACCTGAAGCTTTCGTTAAATACTGAAAAGACCGATTGTGTTGTTTGCTTCCGAGATAAAGCTCAAGTAACTTCACGCATCACCCACTTAATCAGCATAGTGGTGCTGTCATGTAGTTCTTGACTGGTCTTTTTACACACACACAGCAATAGCTATAGGGCATACTCAGAAACAACAAGCCCCCCACTAGAAAAAACAACAGGACGATACTTCCTACAGTGAATAAAGGGGATTAAGACAGATCTTTTCAACTACACAGGAAGGAAAGTGGGTTTACGACCCCCTGCCCCCCAAACCTTCCCAAGAATGTTGTTTATAAGATTAAGTTTGTTTGTTTTTTCTTGTTCATTTTTCAAAAATAATTTAAGTATAAATATTTAAAGCATACCATAAAGCTTTTGAAACCCTTTTTGTTTTAACTGTTAACATTTCTAAGTATTTGTTTTCCGTTGGTAGGATGACCTTTGGGGCACCTAAAAAACTTTCTGACCACTGCAAAGGACTAATAAGCTTCTTAGCGGGGAAGCATAAATGCATAAAAAGATTTTGTTGAACTAACTTTAAGATGTGACTCAAATTCCACCTGTTAAATTCATCATTTCTTCTAGTGAGACATAAACACTTGCTTTCTAAAATCTGAAACTAGCTGTGTACCACATTTCCATTCAGACTGTAATTAAAATAAAAAAATTACTGTGTTTTCCTGCTTGTGGAAAAAAAGGTTTGTTGATTGAACAATATAAGACATAAAAACCTGAATTAACTGTTGCACACTTAAAGAAGGTTGTAAAGTGGAAATCAGGTTTTTAATAGAAATTGGGAAAAATATCTGAGCTCACTGATGGTGTTTGTTTTAGCTAATTTTACCATCCTTATCTCTCTCCTCCCAGATTCGTGCTTCATAATCCTTGTTTTCACATCATTAAAGCCAATCCACATCCTCTTCTTTGGGGGCGGGGTCCTGTGGAGATCAGTGACGCCTCACTGACCACATCAATCAATCATTCTCCCTCTGACTAGCTCGCTCCTGCTTCCTTTTGTTTCTCTCTGTATGTATCTGTCTCCATATCTCTCTGTCTCGCCTACACAACTTTAATATCGCTCTCTTCCTTCTTTCCCACACACAACATGGGAACTATTTATAACACAGATAAATGTTGTTGAGCAACTCTTAGAAAAGGAGGCACTGAAGAAGGCTCTTCTGGTGGTGAACTGTAACCATCAGCAAGTAGCTGTTATTAATGTGGTATTTATTACTGTATATTTTTAATTTTCTACATACACAGTTGGCCACAATTATTCAATTTCAGGCCTGATTCCTGCCAGACGAGCTGAATCAAGAAATCGTTTAAAGCGGACAACAAACACATCATGCCATGATCTAAAGAAACATATCATTGAGATCTATCAGTCTTGAAAGGATTACAAAGCCATTTCTAAGGCTTTGGCACTCTAATGAATGATGATGAGAGCAAAATCGACAAACAGAGAGCACTTGGAACAGAGGTGAACCTTCTCAGGAGTGGCCAACCTGCCAAAATTACCCCAAGAACGCAGTAACTACTGATCCAGGAGGTCACCAAAGAACCCAGAATAACATTTAAAGAACCACAGGCCTCACTTACTTCAGTTAAGATCAATGTCTGGGCAAAAATGTCATTCATAGGAGAGTTCCAAGGAGAAATCCACTGCTGACCACAAAAAACATCTTCATGAGCCTCAAGACTTTTGGGAAAATATTCTGTGGACTGACAAGACAAAGTTTTCATTTGTATCCCAGTACATCCACATAAAAGTAACAAGGCACTGCATAAAAAGAACATCATACCTGCAGTAAAAACATGGTGGTGGTAGTGTGAAGGTCTCGGGCTACTTTGCTGCTTGAGGACGACTTGCTGCAACTGATGGAACCATGAATTCTGCTCTCTACCAGAAAATCCCAAAGGAGAATGTCAGTTCATCATTCTGTGCCCTGAGTTTTAAGCACTATTGGGTAATGCAGGAAGACAATGGTTGAAAACACACCAGCAAGTCCACCTCTGAATGGTTTAAAACAAAATGAGTGGCCTAGTCAAAGTCTGGATTCAAATCCAATTGAGATGCTTTTGCTTGACCTTAAACAGATCGTTCATGCTTGAAAAACTTCTGCAAAGGACGGGCCATAATTCATACACGGTGATGGGAAAAACTCATTGCCAGTTTTTGCATTGGCTTCATTGTAGTTTGTGCTGCCAAGGGTGGTATTGTCTTTTCTCTGTTTTTTCTACTTTCAGTTTTATTTTGCTACTCTATATTTGGTAAATTCAGTTCTTACATATTCATTCACTCACACACCTGAGTACTTTCTGTCTAACATTGACACTCTTGGAGAGCAACTTCAATATCTTGACCAAGGGTTCTTTGGCATGCAGACTGGAACAACCAGAGATAGAACCAACAACCTTCCAATTAGTAGATGACCTGCTCTACCTCCCAAGCTACAGCCACCACACTTAATGACAAGTACGGTGATAGTCTGGATTTTTCTTGTTATCAGATATTCTAATAATCAACAAGTATTGCACGTGAAGCGAAAGGCCAAAGCTTACTTTCCTGATTTCATAAATGCTTGCTAGTTCAGTTCATCATGTCAACAGCTGAAAATCTTCTTTTTATTTCCATTTATTTAGTGTTTGCTAGAGTGCCCTGCTATTTTATTGTCTTAAATATGAAATGATCTATCTATTTGTGAACCATTGTTAAAAAATGTAGCTCCAGAATAAGAAAAAAAAACAACCTATTTAGGTTTGATAGTCACAAACGGAGCAGGAAATTAAGAGTGTGATCGTTTGATAGATTTTTTGACAACAAGAACAATCCAAGATGTTTCCAGGCTTATCATTATGCATAGTGGTAGATACTGATATGAAACTGATTACAGTATATGGGATAAAATGAGACAAAGAAACATGCCTCAGTTGTCTATCACCCGTTTGTTGTTTTGAATGCCACCCTACACACCCAATTTTATTTCCCTCCTTTTTTGTGACTTGTGCACTTTGTTGTTCTGTCGTCCTCTTATCTCACCTGTCTGTCTGCATACCAACCTGTCTGCTTCTTAGTGTTCCATTTTACCTCTCAGTCTGTATGTCTGCCAGGTAGGAAAGGTCAGGGCTAAATGGGCTGAGTGTAAACAATGCCTTTGGTACCCAGGACAGGGACAGCCAGCGTCCCACAGCCGCCGTCCTGCCATCAGTGCATGTTGTGTGTGGTCACCTCTTTATTGTTTTCCCTTTTCCTCCTCTGTACTTTCAGAAATTGTTTAATAATTTTTGCCAATCTTTTCTACTTTTTCTCTTTCTTGTCTCTTCTACTTTTGCCCGTTTCTCACTTCATTCTACCACTGCGTTTTCTCCCTCCTGTCCTCCATCTCCATATCTGCCCTTTCCTGCCTTCCTTTTCTCCCCTCCTGTCCCCATCAGTCCCCATCAGAAGGAACTTAATAGGAAATCAAAGTTTCTGTTGGAAGAATGGAGTAGGGCTTAGCATTACTGTCCCCTGGGTCCTTTCTGCTGAAAGAGGAGTGCAGAAAAGACTCTATGCTGGCACTGTGGAGGGGAAGGTTAATGCAGCAGATAGTCTTTCCCTTGCTCTCTTTCCATGTCTCTTTATTTATTCTTTTCTCTCTGAGGCACATACTCTTTTTCCCCTATCTTTTTAGGGCTTTTCCCTCTTTTGCTACCTTACAGTCACTAAAAATCCACGCACTCAAAACACACATTCTTCTTTTATCGGGTGTGTTTGGCTTCTACTGACTGAATACCATTTGGTGAGGTTGAATTTGCAGTCGGCTACTGCACCATCCGTCCATTGGGATGCAGTTTGGGAATGAATTGTGTGTGTGCGTTTGTGTGCATGTGAGTAAGCCTCCCCCAGCTCTGCACAGAACACAACCCCTGCCCTTCAAAGCACTGCGTATGTGTAGCAATTGACTCCATTGCCCCTGTGAGCTCAGGTACTATTGCCTTGTCAAGCATGTCAAGAAGCATTTACAAAGGCTGTCTGTGTGCCTTGTTAACCATGGAAGTCTTTGACTCATAAGCAATAATGATCAGCAGATTATCAAATATACATAATCAGTGAGCAGCCAAACCTTTGCAAGAACCCTTTTGACTGTTATGATTTAAAACTGAAACAAAATTGTGATAACTGATTTTTAGTTTTTTTTAAGGTCAAAGCAGAATTTCTTAAAGGAAAGTATGAACCCTTCAGTATGGCTCTTGGAAAACTGCATTTTGAAAATATCCTACCAACAAGAGAGGAAACGGAGTAACAAAATGCTTTTGTTAAAGGACAAAGATGTTAAATGGCTTGCATAAAGTAAATATTTGCAATGCCCGTGTACCTGCTTGTTGGGCATCACATATCAATATCAACAGACTGGCAGAAAATGCCATGTAAAAATCAGGGCTAAGCCTAGAATTAGTCTTGTATTAGTTGTTGAGCATGAGCCGACTTTAGGCTAAGCAGTCCAGATCCCGCTGTGTTAAGCTTCTTAAACACTCAAAGGTGGAAAAGCTTAAACAGTGTGAATGCCTGAAGGCACGAGGCAGCACTGAGAGCGCTGAGCAGTGGGCAGGGAAGCTGGTAGTATAGAAGAGGGTGGGGCGCAGGAGTGGGAGAGCAGGAAGGGGCAGCAAAAGATAACAAATCATTTAGTGATAATCATAGTCATGAAGCACAGAAGAACGAGGAAGACTTAACATGTGCAAGAAAAGAGAAGATGCTGTAGCTGAATCCTTATTTTCCCCTCCACCCCCAAATTTTCTCCTCTCTGCTTCCCTGCCTCCTCTCTTCTCTCCTCATGCCTGCACACCACCCACCTGCCCTCTACACTCCCCCACAGAAGAGTTCGGATTCTTGGAAGGTGTTGGGTGTCTACAGTGTCACAACTAAACAAAACCATTTGAAAACAAAGTGGGCTCGTGAATGTGCCGGCGCAATCCGACCCCTGTCCCTTTGTGGCCGTAGAGAAAAACGGCCTCTCAGAGCGAAGGGGACGGGGGAGGAAGGAGGGGGCGAGCAAAGGGTGGCACACTATTTCAGTCCACGGGTTAGCCCTTATCCACCCACCCAGTCGCGCTTTTACCGCCCCCTCTCCACCCCACATGCACCCAGACTTTTAAGTGCACCCTTCAAAGGTGAACATGCTATCTGAGACAGAGTGTTCTGTGTTACAGTACCTCCAAGAACAAGACACTTCCCTTTTTCTCCCTCGCTTTTATTTTTTCTCTTTTAAGGCATTTTCCTTTGCTTTCTTCCCACATTAGATTTTAGCAGTGCCATCTTCTTGTAAGAATTTCAAAGCAGTCAAGAAATAAAGAAGTAAATCAGACTATAAAAATAGAGAAGTGTTGCCAGACTTATAAGCAAGATCACCAGAGAAAAAAAACAAATAGCCCAATTATGGCATCGATGAAAATATAGTCATGCAGCTGACCACATGCAGGATTTAAGGATGATCATTAGGTAGTAATTCCATTGATTTATATGAAATATGACAACTTAAGAGTTAATGTCCATCCATCCATCCATCCATCCATCCATCCATCCATCTTCTACCACTTATCTGGATTCAGATTGCGGGGGGCAGCAGTCTGAACAGAGAAGCCCAAACTTCCCTCACCCCGGCCATCTCTTCCAGCTCATCTAAGGGGGATACCGAGTCATTTCCAAGCAAGCCGAGAGAATTATTAACCATTAATAACTATAACATTCAATTAAAAAAAACAACAACAACAATAAAAGCATCCTCTGTTTCTGCACAACATATGCAGAAACAGAGGTACTGCTAACTTCTTGTATATGAATCATTTACGTTACTATTTTTTAAATGTTCAGTTAAGACCTTTCATTTATTTATTTAGTAGCTCTACTTGTGTGTGCGTGCGTGCGTGCTTGTGTGCGTGCGTGTGTGCGTACATGTATGTGTACCAGTGTGATGAACTGTCTGTCAATCAACCTCTGAGTTAATTATTTTGTCACCCTGCTGGGTGTGAGTGTGTGTCAGGAACTCTGACCTGGGGTTGAGTCACCAACACACACATCAACACATTCTTCCCCCTGAGAGCCGAGGGGTCCACCCAAGTACTTCAAGGATAGTTCACTGGCCACCTCACTAACCCTTGTGTTGTCCAAGATGACATGAATGTGTTAATATGAGTATTTATGAACTATTTTTACTGACTACAGTCAGGATTTCAGGAGACATCTACAATTTTTTTTTTTACATTCACTGACTAGCAGTGTCTTTGACCTCTATTCTGACTGACCAGTATCAGATATCAAATTCAAACCATGAGCGCCAAGCCACTATGCTTGAACAAATCTTCCCAGCATGATCCAATAGACATTGCATCTGTAAATAAACAATAACAAAAAGCACCCACTCTAATGACATCTAAACCAAAAACCCTGCACTTCATTTTCCCACAGGAGAGATGCGCTTGTACAATAATCGGCACCTACATGTGTCTCGGTCCATAAGCTCCACCACACACCGTGAGCTAAACTGATGAAGAGTAACCCAAGAATGAAAATTAAAACACTGTCACCTTGTTTTTGAAGATGAAAGATGCCGAGTAAAAGAACAGTGAGCGAGGACTTATTGGATTAGCAGCCGGCACAATCGCATCTGTGCAGATTTGCCTCTGTGCTGTAAATGTGATTGTGGGCAATAACATGTCGATTAAGGGGCCGTGGCTGGACTGTTGGAGGCTTTATGTGAGACTGCAGAGGAGATGATTTGATTATCGAGGGCCAAAGTGAGAAGCCTTCTGGGAGAAGGGGTGAATACTGATGAGAAGGTCCAGAAGTAACCAGTCAAAAAAGTTATACTTTTTACCACATGCTATATTTGCTTTGTTTTATTCTGAGAACATCAGGATTTTATTTTATTTTTTTACATTTATGAGAAAATATCTAAATCACTTAAACTCTATATTCAATGTAGAATATTCAGTAACTGAAGTTGCAGCCTCTTCTATTAACAGCACTCTGCGAGCGTTTGAAAACTGAAGACATGAAGACAACGTGTTGTAGTTTTGAAAGTACCATGTTTTCGAACTCTTGCTGATATTGGATTTTCATTGGTCAACAGCTTGGGCCCCCACTTTTGTTTCAAAATGTGCCAAATGTTTTCAGCAGGTGACCAGTGTAGGATAAAGTCTATTTTCCTCTTCGGTGCAAAGATGTAGTTTGGCATTGTCTTGTTGAAATAAGCAAGGCCTGGTTCCAAGAATGAGCTCCAGAGGAGAGGGACCAGATGCATCATCCACAGTATTCCAAAAGAATGTCAAAGTTTGATTGGTCAGACCACTGAATACTTTTCCACCTGGGCTCAGGCCATGTTAAATGATATTGGCTGCAGAGTATACAGTCAGAAATTCTCAATTCTCAAGTTTTTCCTGCAGTGACCTCCACAATAGGATGTTTTCAAAGTCATGCCACCAGAGGGCCGAAAGACCAGAGCCATTCAGTGTTGATTTTTTAATCTTACTGCATGACAGAGATATTTCCAGAGTTTCTAAATCTTTTGTCAATGTCTTGTACCACAGATGAGGGAATCCCAAAATTACTTACAGTTTTGTCTTGAGAAATGGCCTCAAATTGTAAAAACTCAGCATTTCTGGGGTTCTTTCTCTCTCTCTTTTTTAACCCAATCATTTTAACACCCACCTTGAAATATACCCAACTTTCATACATTTGTCTTTTGTTTTTAGTTTTGAAAAGACAGACAATACTGGCTTTTGATATTCTGCTTTAGGGAACTGTTAAATTGACTCCTATTTCAAAAAAGCTTTTCAAAAAGCACTTTCACTTTAAATCTTTGCCTCACTTTTCATGATTAAAACTTGTAGCTTTCATTTTCTCTGATGCATTTACTGTTTTTTTTTAGACACAACCAAATTACCTGTGACCTTTTCAGACTATATTATCGACAATAATAAACACACAAAAATATTTCAGTCACCTTGGAAATCTTTGCAATCATTTGTAGATATTCCTGAAATATTGAAAAAAAATGCACCAGTATTTCTCTTCTTGAGCTCCTTCCTGCATCTGTGTCCTCCTGGTGATCAAAAAGAGGCCTCTCTGATTTCCACCTTACAAATTGTCTTATCGGTCGGTGAGCTGATTGGGGAGAATGAAAACATGACCTTCTCAGACGGGGTCTCTAACAGAAAACTCCAGGTACACTGATCGGGGCCGATAAAAGCTTAAGGAAGAGGATACTGCAGAGGCACAGAGAGACTTATCTCTGGGTTCACTGATCAGCAAAGATAAAGCCATATGAGGATAAGGGAGAGCAGTGGAGTGGCAAACAAGCACCATTAGGGTTATCCTATTCATACGTAGAAAGAAAGAGAGAGACAGAGCAGGCCTGGCAGTTAAGTGGCTAACAAGGTCCATTATTACTTCTCAGACTTTCAGAGTGATGGCAGGCAGACTGACTGAATGACTGATTAGGCTACGGAGTGGCAGGAATGGACGGGTTGAAAGAGGGAGTGATAAAAATAAAGAGTGATTACATACACATGGTGTGCACATAACTTAATCAGTGTCAATGTCTGGTTAATTTAAGTGTTAAGGTGACCAAGAGTTCAAATGAACAAAACTCCTGCATACAGTGTATTTAAGTTCCCATATACAATGATTTAACATCCTTTTTTTTTGTAATGGGGCAAACTGCAAAAGTCAGTTTTGTCATTTAAAAAATGAAGTGACTATTAGAAATTTCATTTGATTTACTTCTCACAGTTGATAAAAGAGAAATTGACAAAATGTGACAGAAAGGGTCACAAAACCTAAAAGTGAGATGATCTCATCTTGAAAGTGGCTTGTGAATATGCCAACACAGCAGCTCACTAGAAAGATTTTTAAGTGGGGACATCCAAGCAGAGAGTATTGCTGCACGTTACGACTAGCTACAGAAAGAGTCTGTAGCTAGTCGAGCCTTTAATAGACGCTATTTTGCGCAATGCGTGATTTTTTTTATTTTTTATTTTTTACCTTGAGCTCATCATTAAGGGCTACTCCTTTTAGTAAAATGTTCTGGGTTGAAGATTTTTTTGAACTGCAGTTTTTTAAGGAATGATACCAAAAGCATGGTATCTAAGGGGCGGCTATGGCTCTGGAGGTAAAGTGGGTCATCTCCCAATTGGAAGGTGAGTGGTTTGCTTCCCAGTTCCTCCTGACTGCATCTCCAAGTATCCTCGGGCAGGATACTGAACCCCAAGTTGCCCGTGATGCATCCATCGGAGGGTGTGTCTGAATGTTAGACAAAGTGCTTAGGTGTAGGAGAAAGGCATTTGTATCAATGTGTGTGATCGGGTGACTGAGTCTTGTTGTAAAAGGCTCAGTTAGAGTAGAAAAGCGCTATACAAGTACCAGGCCATCCATTTACCATAAGACATTTTTTAAAATGAAAAATAAAAACATATATGGAAAAATGGTCAAAAATAATCATATTAATTAACTTAGATTCAATGACTTAAACAATTAAGGCTTGGGGTGGAGAATGAAATCAGGTCTAAGTAGCAGCATAAGAAAGAGAAGGATCAGTGGATGGAGGCGAGTGCATGGGGATACAGTGCAAAGGGCTGGCTAAACTTTCAGATCT
>VOQK01020134.1:9419-21297 GCA_015052645.1 Benitochromis conjunctus
GGACCAATTAACAAGACAACTAGGTTAGAGATGAAAAGTAGGGGAGGGAAGCTGGATGCTCTGTCTTTGCCGCAGTGCCGGCTGGCGGGCAATAATACGAATGCTACGTGAGCGCTGATGTGAGAAGTTTCTCACCACGAACACGCTGAATCACCGGTCAGCTCTTTCACATTATACTCCTACTGACTCCGTGACCTACTTTCTCCCTCTGTACTTTCTTTATCTGCCTCTCGTTCTTCCTCTCCTGGTATTTCCCATGCTCCCCATCCTGTGCAGAGCACACATACTTTATTTTCTTTCCCAACAATTCTTACTCCGTGACCTGATTTCGACTTCTTAAATGAGCCCTTTTCCTCTCCCTCTGCCTCGCTCTCTTTTTGCTGCACTCCTAATCTCTTTATCTTTATTTCACTTTCTATTTTTTCCCAGCTCCCTCCTGTTCTCTTCTTCTCACTAGATCTGTGTTTTTAATCGAGGGAGCTGCCAGATTGCTGTGCCATCTGCTGATCGGGAGTCATTTTAATGGAACAATAAGCCCCCCCACCATTTTTTCTTTATGCTTTCTATTTTTTTACTGTGACTCCTTTCATCCCTCACTTCCCAGCTCCATCCTAAGTGGCTGTGTGCAGCAGTCAACTGATTTAGTGACTAGCTGTGAATACTAATAGCCCTGTGGTTCTGCTGCAGCATATATATATATATATATATATTTATATATATATATATATACTTTACTTTGTGTGTATTTTTGTGGGGTTTTTTCACCAGCTAAGATGAACTGATGCAGAAAAATATCACCTCCACTTCCTCTCATACTATCCTAATTCACCCCCACCCTCCTCATCCCACCTCCACCCATCAAAGCAGCACCGCAGTGCCGCTGGCCCCGCCTCGCCTCCCTCTGCGGGATGTCCATGTTTTTCTGACCTACATTTCATCGATGCCTCTCACGGTCTCAATTTAAGACAAATGCTTTGTTTTTCTTTCATTGTTCTTATTTTTACCACACCTACACGTCTGCCTCATTAAATTCATGGCTGCGCAGCCTTTATTAAATTAAGGGCAGGTAGTGCACTTTGCACAATGATGGTAGTGTCATGGCAGCATCCAGCTCTTGCTGAATGGAATGAAAATCAAATCAGTCACGATGATGTGTTGTCTAATGATGATGATTTTCTTGCCAAAGATAATGAATCTTGTCAAGCACCAAATGCACGCAGCCATTTAAATCATTTAAAGGTTTTGATTTGTCTCTGTGAGATGATGAAGTCTTTGCTATATTAGTTTTAGAGGAGACCATTCTACTGATGATTGGAATCGACTGAAGAAGCTTTGAATGAGTCACTCTTCAAATTAATCCTTAATTATGTTGTACTGGACTGTGGTGCGGTGACTCAGTGCATTGTCTGCCAGAAACAGAGGGGCACTTTCATGTTCATTCCAAGTTTCTTCTGATTGGCTGGCTCTTGTAAACAGCAGGTTTGAACATTAGTTGTGGGGAGCCTGTGTGTTCATAGTGAGAGTTGACATCATAGAGAGAGACGTCATAAAGATTATAACAAACTGTCAGAATGATTGGAGTAAAGTTCGAGTGGTTGTTTCACAGGTGGCCGCATGTCTTAAATATTTCACCATGTTTACTATGACCGTCCACCACTGGAATAGTATACATGCTCAGAATTGTTGACTATAAGTAATTTGATTACATGTAAATTTTGTTACATAAGAACAACATAAAATGTTCATTTAATGGAATCTGGTCAAATGACATTTTCTTGATTGGTGCACATTCAGTTTATATCAAGCAGATTTTCTTTAATGATTATTTTTTGAATACATAAATTAATTAATTAATAAAAATCCATTAAAATGAGGTGTTTGTGTTTATGAAGACAAAGAAAATGTCAAATTTTTTCATCATGTCTTGCTTCAAATTAGTCGACTTCACCACCCACCACAATACTGAATGTAATATTAGTGTTTGTGCCTCATTATGAGAAGAAGCAGGCGTTTGTAAAAGATATGTCATGTTATAACAGTCATATTCTTCATTCTTTTTCTAAGTTTGGATAATTGTTTTTGCAGTGGCTACACTTTTATGTCAAATAAATATACAAACAGTGACAGAATACAAACGCTTGAGGGGTCAGTCAACATCAGTGACCTAAAGTAAACTAAACCTGCGCCATCACAATGTCATTTGTTTTGGTTTGTTTGCTTTGTGTGTCATTCTGATTGGGTTGGATCTGATGATGACTTAGATGTTAAATTCTTCTAAAAGCTGAAAACGTGTGTGTTTGTGTGTGTGTGTGTGTGTGTGTGTGTGTGTGTGTGTGTGTGTGTGTGTGTGTGTGTGTGTGTGTAGCTACAGCGCCATGTGGAAGCCAATTATCACCTTTGATAAGTGCAGAAACAGGAGCATCTGTTAAGACACCAACACAATACTCACGGTTCAGACCCACATCGTGGTAGGTGAGGATAGCGGGCTTGTTTCCCTTGGGCGCCCCTCGGATCACCACATGCAGCATCCCATAAGGGGTCTCAACATCGTGTTCCTGTGAAATACACAAAAACACACAATTACCTGGTGGTTCGCACATACTCTCCACATAACGCCTTCGAGGGTGAACAGATGTCCTCACTAATCCATTATCACAAGAGTTTCCCTTTGTGCGCCAGCACACATTAAACACTCATAGTTTCACCTGCTTTTTGTTGAACTTGCTCTTTTGCCATTAACAGCTAATTGACACTACGCTCCTCATTAATCTTCCCTGACAGAGGCAAGTGCGGCGATAATTAGCGGAGAATCCTGCAGATGAACTATTGGACGTTAATTTACTTAGAAGGTCGTGTTTTAAATAATTCAACAGTTGGTGGCTTTGAAGTTCAGACTTTGATGGAATATTAGCAGGAAGAATTAGATATGAAAACAATTTAACTTATGTTTAAAAACTATTAGTGGCTAACTGTTATGTGGAAATAGCTAAAACAACTAAAATAATTTAGCTGCAAATTGCAAACATGTCATCCAATCTTACACCGGTGGCAGACACCATGTGTGAACGGTGGTTCTTGTGAGTACGTTTAAATCACCAATGTTACTTTGAAAAATCTGAAAACAGCTCAAAGGTCTCTAAACTGGAAACTGTGGCCTCTGATGGGTATTAAGCTCATCTTCATACCCTTTGTATACCTTTGGTAACACTTTCAAATAAAACCACTGCTAATGCAGATAATAAATACTGATGGTTAAAAAAATAAATGCTGATATTTATTTCTATTATTTTATTTTATTTTGGCAGAATTTTTTTTTTTTAAATAAACTATAAAATCTGTCTGTCCTCATCAAACGCTCTGTTTCACACGACAGACAAATATTAACAATCCATATCTGTGATTTGGGCTCATCTATGTTTATGTTTTGTGTTCACGTTTTTGTATACTTTGCCTCAGGGGAAATTAATATGCCATATAAATAAACATCATTTGACTTGGGCTGATGCTGATGTTTGGCCAGTATGTCTGTGCGTCCCGACTTACATCGAAATAATGTAGAATCTACTGGAGATGCTCTTTTATTATTATTATTATTATTATTAAACAATAAAAGTCATTTGTATGCAAAACAACTCACGCAAATGCGTGTCATACAGTCTTTACCCATTTATAGGCTCCAAATATGCAACTAAAAGAAATGGAAAAAAAACCTGAGTCCTGTGTTTTTTAAAGATATGATGTCATCGAATAACTTATGCGAATGTGCTGAGTTATGACCCACATTTTGTCAGCATCTGCTGACCACGAATAGCCAAACTCAAAATGGAGGCAGGAGATATGAGAAACCATCAACTGCGCAACTGAGACACACACTCACACACACACACACACACACACACACGCACACACACACGCACACACACAGCAGAGTGCTGCTTTGGCATTATTATGCCAGGTTTAGACAGTAAACTGCACTGAAGCCTTTGTTGATGCTGCTCACACTCTGGTCTATATTTTGCACTCTGAAGCAAACACACGCTGACAGGCTGCCATTATTGTCCTCCCCTCAGCATCCTTTCACACCTTAAACTGTTCAGACAGAGAAACAGCTGCTTGAAATTCTCTGTCAGCCTGCTGCTGTCAATCTGCAGCCTCTCGCCCGCCTGCTTCTTGTAAAATAACACACAATCATCGTGGAGTTATTTAAATGACTCACAGCACAGAAATACAGCAGTGCCACGGATGCAGCCAAGTGACAAAATTCCACATAATCCTCTCTTCTAGCAGCAAATAGTCATGCAGCAAACAGCTAGGAGTTAATCCGGCTGGATTATCTTGTTATTATTTCATCGTTAACATCAGTGTTATCTGCAATCAGCATTCTAATTTGAGGCAGTTACTGCATCAGAGGCTTTGCTTGCTTTCTGCTGTAGTGACATGTCACAGACACATGAGCGCCTCAGATAACTGCAATATCTTCAGGAGACAATCCGAGCGTCCCACAATAACCGTCTGCGTAGCAACATGACCAAAAGGGATTGTGTTATTTTGCTTTTTATTACAAAAGTAGGTAAATAGAAATGCAAGTATGCAACAACCTTCCTTGTCTGCTTCAAGGTTGCATAAATGACACTGCAGAAGGATTAACACTTGCTCCGCACGCCCTCATCTGCAGAGGTATGCGCATCACAGCGTTGCACAGAATCTCTGTTAGTGCGCTTAAGTGTGTCAGTGGGCCAGAGTCAGAGCAGCCCATCAACTGACACTGATACTGCAGCTTCAGCTGAATACAAAACAGCAGCACAGAGCAGTACACAGAAAGCACACTGCTTTCATCTCCTTCAGTAACACATTCGTTCTATACGATTCAGAATAAACAGAAGCATCACAAAGAGCAGGAAAAGCAGCAGTAATGACACTCAGGATCAGTCCTGATCAGTCACTCACCCCGTCCCAACACTCAGGCATGGCTCCCTCACAAGTCTACTCTCAGCTGATGAAGAAGAGGAGGATGCAGACAGCCAGGCGAGCAGCCAGACCTCTCCTGTGTTAGGGGACTAGGTCCTGGTGAGGGCGGTCTGCAGGATGGAGAGTTGGCTGGTGGATGCTGCAGAGTCTTTGTCTGCTTTGCTGCACTCCCCACCGCACTCTTAAACGAGGAGCTGGAACCGCCCTCCCCACTCCCACTCTCTCTTTGACATTCTGCAGGCACCCGAGGCAGGCCGGAGACGATTGGCTCACAGTGCTGCCTCCCCTGCCCCGGATTGGTCCGCTGGCCTGTGAGTCTTCCGTGGCTCTCGCATCAGCACCACTGCTCTAGTTTTGATCTTGTTTGGCTTTGTTGTTTTTCTCAGCAACCGGTTATCTTTGAGCCTTCGGGCAAAACAACAAAACAGCTGCTCTTTATGAATTATAGAAAACGTTTTGTTAAAAGCCACAAGAACACCTTTACTGTGTGCCAGACTGGACATGGTATATAATGTGGCAGTGAGCTTGATTATTATGCAGTTAAAGGTCATCATAAAAAGCTAAGAGGGGAAAACTGAGCAGTCCTAAGCCTGAGCTTTTGACTAAAACAGATTACTTGTACCTTATTGAGCTGAGTATGTGAGACTTTGCTCATGTTTAATAGGAACTTCCAAAACCAACCTTTGGGGTAAGCAACATTCATACAAAGGAAACTCAGTATTGCACTGTTAACAACCAGTGAGGAACATTTAACTAGACGGCAAAGTAGTCACATGGACCAAAGGACGAGTGGAGAGTGATCCATATGAAGCCAAAGACGTCAGACATTTAGGTACTGAGAGGTGTTGAACTGGTGAAGGCAATGTACAGCGAGTACAGCGAGCCATCAGCGGCAACACCTCAGCTCGTGTTGCAGACGATATACATCAGCAGCAAAAAGTAAGGTGAGCACCTTTGTTTTCACTCCACCTTCATTTCTCTGGTCAACAACAACATTTTTCTGTGAAGGTGAGAGTCAAGCAAGATTCAGCACATCACTGTCACACAGGAGGACGAGAAATAATTAATACCCTGCTGAATTTGTAAGCTTGCTCACTACAAAGAAATAAAGCGTCTCTGATTTTCATGGTCATTTCATTTTGCTGTAGAAAATCTGTGGAGGGAGCTGAAGCTTCGAGTTGGCGAGCCAGCCAAGGAACGAGAATCCCTCCCGAGACGTGCGCAGACCTGGTGACCGGCTACATCTTACTGCTGTGCTCGCCAACAAGGGTTTCTTCACCAAGTCCTAAGTCATGTTTAGCTTGGGGATCAAAGACTTATTTAAATACAAACAAATCCGTTTATAACTTTTATTTGAAGTGTTTCTCTGGAGTTTTGGTTGATATTGATGGGACACGGTGATGATCTAAAGGCAGAGACAGAGTTTTCTGCATATATATGCCTGGGTTGCTTTTTAGCACAATAAGCTAGGGTACACTGAGTTTAAACAATTTAGAAATGTTGAAAGCAATGCTGATACTGTACACGTGTGTTTGTGTATCATAAAACCTAGCTTAGACGCTGATCAGCTACAATATTACAACCATGGCCAGCATGATGTGGCCGGGCATGTGCTGTCTGGCACTGGGATACTGTCAGCAGAATATTTGGGTCCTGCGAGCTGCAGTTTTAGGTCTCTGTGGATGAAGAGTGGAGGGGGATGAAGAGCGGAGGGGTGCACTGTCCTGCTGTGAGAGCTTGCTGGAGCTGAGGCTGCCTTTTGTTATAGATGAGAGCGTGCATGGTCAGCAAAATTGCTGAAGTACGTGCGGTACGTGTCGCAGTCACATCCACATGAATGTCAGTACCTGATGTTTCCCTGCTGGATATTGCACAGTAACATGATAGTCAGTGTTATCAGTGTCCACCTTTAATGACTAATACTGTGTACACTTGTTGTATTTCTCCATTTTGAGGGAAGCATGCTAAGGTGGAGGGAGCGAGGGATACGTGCATGTTCTCGTGGCTGGGATGGTGTCTGAGTGACTATCGAGCTGGCTGCAGCCCCCCCCCCCTCTTCTCGTGGCTGGGATGGTGTCTGAGTGACTATCGAGCTGGCTCCAGGCCCTCCCCCTCTTCTCTCTGCGCTCACATTTAGCAGCCCTGCATTTAGTCCTGTCTCTCTGTCCTCCCTCTCTTTCCTCTCCCTTCTTTTCTTTTCCACTCTATCCCCGCTTTCCTGTTGAGAGAGCGCTCGACGTGCTGACTTGGTAACTGTAAACACCACTCTTTGCTTTCCCATCCTTTCTCTTTGACTTTGTCCCCCCTTTCCCTTCCCGCTGGAGATGTTTTCAGATCAAAGTGTTTTCCCACTTTCTCTCTCCCTGCTGAGTCTGCATCACGCTGTCTGCTTTAAACATACAGCCTCTGCCAGCAAGCTTTTGAGGAGCAGCGATGGGAAAATCAACGTAGAAACTGCTTCAAACGCAGGAATGAAATACAATATGTTGCTCATTATACGTCAAACATTTTCATATGGGCAGTAATGCACAGGCCCATGCAGGAACAGCTATTCTGATTCTCCTGTCTTTTATCAGATCATAATTTAAACTTGGTGGTGATCTGAGTATTTCTACCAATAAACTCATAATAAACTGCTCTGCCTGCCATTTTCACATCATGTGATTAATGTAAATTTCAACCTTATCACTAAGAAATTATTTTTCTTATAGACCTACATTCAATCAGTCTGCCAACTTAGAGGAAAAGAAAAATATTTTTTTTATCCAAAACATATAAGTCATAATGTTTCTGTAGAGTTACTTTCAGTACCTTGACCTAACCAAAGAGGAAATGAACATGACAGGAAATGAAACGAAGCCGCAAAAGGAACAGAAAAAAACTATTTGAGTTAAACCTCAGTCCTCTGGAAGAAAATGTTTTGTGCTTTATACCAACAGCTTCGCTGTGTAGAAGACTTTGATGAGGCGATCTTTTATTTGTAAAGAGAAAAACAGTTTATTCACAGTCTGATAGACCAAAATAACGCTGCCATTTTGAAATTTCCGTCCCTTTAATACGAGCAGCTTTAGTATGTGATTACAGGCGCAGTGTCCACTGTCGGTTTGTGTGCAAAAAAAAAGTGGCACATTGTGATTTTACAGCAGCCTACGCACTGTAATTGTTTCCTGGACAGAAAGCAGTAGATGTCTGGTGATATTTTGTTTACTATTAAAACCATAATCTGCATTTGTACATAAATTACAGTATTTTTAATCCCAATGACTCTTCCCTGCAAATCTAATGTCTGCTTTTGGCACATTTCAGGAATCTCTCATCCAGCAAAGCCGCGTTCGATAGCTCATTGTCCACCTCCAAACACTTCACAATCATTCATTTATGACTGTGGATGAAGAGATGCTGTTTATTTATGGCTTTACTGCAAAGATTCAACTGATCACTGGTTATATTTAAATATTGTACTTACAATTTCCAGTCACAGGGATTTGTAATACTAGCTGTACCTGTTAACACCTTCACACTGAAACTGGAGGGACGGAGTTCAAACGCTTGCTTGTCTTTTGTGAAACTGTGCACAGTTATCTCTTGAAAATAAAAGATCTCACTGTGACAGCCTGTTTAAATAAAGGTTTTAGGCTCCTTTTAATCAGTGAATAATTAACTGTGTTTATTTAAAACATCATGTGTGTGTGTTAGCAGTGTTTCTGCAGTCAGAGCTGTGAATGTGAGTCTTACAGACTCGGTTGTTGAGGCCCATCAGCTGCCACTATGTGCCTCCATTACATTAATGAGCGCTGTAATTAAACAATGCAATGCAGATTGTTTGCATTATGCAAACAGATCACAAAGGGTGCAAAATTACTACAAAAACACCTAACAACCAACACGAAAGCAGCCATAAAAAACAGTGAAGACACGAACCCACGAAGATCCAAACAGACCACAAAAACACTGAACCACGAAACGAGCTGCCAAAGAAGTGCAACGAGACGTAGAAACGCGCTGTTTGTGGCCACCCTGTGTGTTTTTCTGCCCTGCATCTACTGTGTGTAGTGAGTCGAGGCCTTTCACACGTCTGGCTTGTTCTACTTCGAGCCTTTCCTCTTGATCTGAGATGCTGATTTCTGTTGAAGTTGCTCTCAAAGTGTTTTATAACAAACTTTAAAGCTGCTCATCTTTTAAAAACCAGACTTAGATCATGCACATGTTTTAAAAATAATGATGTACTTCGTGTCACTGCTAAAAAGCTGTGTGAGAGCTGCTTTGTCAGCTGAGCAATCATGATGGATCACGGATGAAGTAGCAAAAATCTTCCCTACACCACAACCAGAAATGGCACATCACATGGAAAATAACGACTTTGATAAGTGAGGCAGAAGCCTTTAACATGCAGCGTTTTTCTCCGGAGCATCAGGTGTAAAGCAGAAGTGTCCTCTGTGAAACGTCTGACGCTCAGCACACGTTTGATTAAAATAAACCAGCAGAGGTGAAGTGTGAAGCTCCACTCAAGGCTTAGATTATGCAACGGTTCATGAAGGTTTATTCAGGTGTTATTCAGGTGTTATTCAGGTGTTATTCAGGTGTTATTCAGGTGTTATTAGCTAATTAGATGGGTCCAATTAAAAATCGTGGCCCAGCAACTCATACTCATGGTAATGACAAAGATGTTTCTGTTGTTGCTGTGAAAAGCTCACGCTGTAAGTTTATTTTATTGATCTATTGTTCGCTCTGTTTCAGTCCTAGCTTTGCTTCCCTCCTGTGTGTTTTAATGTGTGCTCTCTGTGTCCATTCGTTTTCGTTTGTCGTCAGAGCAGCACCTTTTCTAAAGCCGCTGAACTATGAAACATGCCTCTGCTGTAAATGAGATATTGAGTCTCAATGGGACTACATGTCTAAATAAAGTTTAATTAAACGTTCCAGGAATGATAGTACTCCAAATGTGATGCCGGTCATAAAATGTGTACATTTAGATAATAGCAATTATTCTATATGTTGCAAATAAAAGACGTTTGTTTACTTGAAGTTTGTGACACTGTGATGCCTCTTTATGGTCAGCTCTGTCTTCTACACTCACCAAGTCACCAACGTGTACCATGTAAGGCCAGATCTGAGGTGCTAAAAATGACAAAAATGAGTATGATAATGATTTGGGCCTAAGCTACTCGGCTAAACCAAGTCAGCCCCAATGACACAAATATTTAAGAGCAAAGGTTGTACAGGTTGAGGTAAAGGAGGATGAGATATTCTTTGCTGATCCTCATATGGAAACTCATTTACTGAATTAGGAGCAATTAGCAGCCATCACGAGGTGTCAGGGGACCAACTCTAACCTGCAAGCCTCGGTCCAGGGAGAATTAATCCGTGCCAGCGTAAAGGGAACATACACACAGAAGGGTCCCACTCTGGCCTGCATTCAAACCTATTGCTAACTACTGAGCTACTGTACGGGTTAAGTTGAAGCTTGAAAAGTTGTACACGCAGCAGTGTGTCTGAGTGTGGATTTACAGTAATCAATCAATCAATCCAGGCAACAAGCACACTACATCACCAGCTATGCTAGCTTGCAAGTAGTTCCAATATATTGGTGCCAGTGTCTGGAAGACACTTCCATACTTCATTATCATCTCCCTCTTGAAGGGAAATAGCATCATTTGACCCAGGCAGACATCACTGTTTACCCAAGTAAGCTGACACAAAGTAATAACAAAGAAGGATGAAAAGCCACAAAACAGATGATAAAAGAGGCAACAGAGAGAGGAAGTCGAGCTTCCTCTCTCACACATCTACTCATACCTTCCAGTCGCCTGCTGGCATCAGCTGTTCACAGCTTTCCTGCAGACAGAGACAAGCAGACATAAAAGACACAGAGAGAGAAAAAGAATTAAAACTGGAAGAAGAAAGTAGTCTGAAGTCACACACAGAAATATTCCTCACACATGCACTGCTGGAACTGAAGGCCACTAGATTTACAGAAGAGCAGCACAGACTGTGCACTGTAGGTCCAAACCACAGACACACAACAACACAGTTTCCCAGAGGCACGTCAGCAGTACAGCACGCAAAATGGACTGTACTGTCTGTGGGTTATACAGTCATTATGGTCATTTCACACAGCATAAGCTGTGACTCAAAATATACACGTGTTTTTAAAGAACGGTCCAAATGGATGCAACACAGGGCAAGATAGCCTGATGCTAGTGCTAAGCTGCAAACTCTGCAATAACTCCTCTCTGCAGTCATCTGTTTCTACATTTCTACATAGATAAAATTATTATATCATTAAAACTGTATGCAGAAATAACTGAAGTAATCTTCAGGAACTGTGTAAAATTACAGAACAGGATAAAACTACAGCTCTGATTTCTTGGTTATCATGCTTCTTTTTCATGAACGTATCAGTTTGGATGTTTGGAAGACAACATTCAAATACATATAATAGAAGTGCTCAATTTTATATTTCACTTACAACTTAAATGTTGCTTTTTTAGAAAGAAAGAAAGAAAATAAATGAACTGAAGACGCCTGCGTCCACACACAGGGCAGTGCTGCAGAGAGCAGTAAAAGCTGCAAAATTTGAAATACAGGCTTTCGTGCCAACACTGACTACTAGAGCCACAGTGTACATGATACAGTGGAGTAATAGATAAATACTAATAAAATGGACAAAATACTACTGTAAAAGTGTTTTTACTTTACATCTAGTTAATAGTTTGCAGTCTATCAAACCTCTGTGTGCGGTTAGTGCCGTAATATGCATTCCCATTCAACAAAGATGATTTACTAAAGCGCGTGTGGGAAACTGAGAACAAATCCACAGTAAAAAAAAAAGTGATGGAGAATGGTGACTTTTTTAAAAACAGAGTGAAACAGCCAGATCCCCTTCACAGCAAGCCACTTCAGCAGCGTTAAG
>VOQK01020140.1:1679-13000 GCA_015052645.1 Benitochromis conjunctus
TCACTTATTAATAAATGTGTTTTGGAGAAAGTGTGTTCTCTCAGTGTATCTTATGTGGGCGTGTGTGGCTGAAGAAGAGAAAGTAGGCCTATGTGTAGCAACAGCAATCTGCATGATACGTTGTAGTCACGCTAAATGTGTTGGAGAATTGCACAATGTGCAAAAACAAAAAGAAGAAAGAAACACGGAAGAATTGTGCGCAAAAAACTGCATTAAAGTGCTGAACAACTTTATTTTTCTGCACAGAGAGTAAGACAAACTAACCGTGGGCCTCTTTTCACAACTATTGGTTTGGTTACTTGTTTGTACTGGGTTACTGTACAACATGAAGTGTGAATTGCACCAAGACAGATTTGTTTGTACATAATTTTCTCTTCTGTTTTGTTGAATAGTGGCTTTTAAGGTTAAATAGCATTACTGTAAATGGGAATAAGAATATCCAACACCTTTTGAAATTCGCAAAGCGACTCATATAACATATGAGTCACTACTTGTGCCAGTAGGGAAATGTTTCAGCTCATTGCAGTTCTTAGAATAATGCAGGAAATAGTTTTCTTTGTACTAGTTTGGCAAGATGGGAGGTTTCGTAATTGTCCTAAAATTTGGAGAATGTTTCTTCTCCGGTAAGCTGTCAAACTGTCAGTTTTATGTCTGACATTGATGGACGAGCATTGTGCACACATTTACCGCTGACTGAAATAAAATAAAAAGGAGATGAAATGACGGTTTAAAAGTAACATACATTACCTAAAACAACATGTGTGCACTGTATGTTACGAAAAAGAAATTTTGTAGTTTGTGCAGCGATATGCAAACATGATCGGCTTTTGTGGTTTGGTAAAAAACAGCCCAATCTAAGTGCAAGGACTGATGTGACTGAATAAACGGTGTTCATTACAGTCTACATACCCATGATAATCTAACACTTGCAGTGAAATGCAGTATCCTGTCAAAAATGCAGTAATAGAGAAACAGACGAATATATGAATTCAAAAATAAAGACTGTAATTATTTAAAATTTTGTGACATTTTTCCACCCAATTTAACTAAAATTACGTTTTAAATGTTGCATTATTGTTCCTTTTCTTTGTGCTACGACTAATCGAGGGAAAAATTACCTGTCCATCAAATATGCTCCAGAGCAGGAAATAGGGAGGAGAAAATCCATTTTTATCTGAGAAGAATTCCCGTCTGCAAATGCTGCATGAGTGACGTCCTTGTCCTCTAGCCTATAAAAATAAGTGGTTGTGACTCTGAGGACAGACTTCTGACAGCAGGTGGTGGATGCTCAAGGACATCAGACTATAGAAGGTTTACTTCTCTCGCAGGTAATATTAATTTTATTTTTCATTACACAACACACACACACACGCACACGCACACACACACACACACACACACACACGTATATATTTGACCATCATTTAAAGGTTTACTTGACTTTAAAAAAAATATATATTTACATTCATAGTTTGAATAAATCAGAGTCAAAATCAATATACCAAAATTTATTTAAATTTAATTTTTTGCAGTAATGAATCGGTTTCTGTGCCTGGTGGCTGTGGGCCTGTACCTGTGCTTGCAATGCCAGGTCAATGATGGTGAGTACTACTTCTCTTGCTAATAACTTTTGATGCATTCATCACTACAGAGATTTGAAAAAATCACATCCTTGTATCATTTGCATTAGTTATTTTTTAATTAATATATTATACGTTTAAGAAATACAATAGTATATAGAAATATATAATAATAGATATATGCTGTATTGTCCATCTATATGTTGATAAAATTGTGTGTAATATGCACATTTTGCCTATTAGTTTTTGCCTATTAGTTTATTTATGAGCTGTCTCACTAAACCAAGGTGTAGACTAAACAAAACCTTTTCCCCTTTCTCAGCACATCTGAGTCCGAGCTTCATTGAAAACACTGTGCTGGCAGCAAAGGCCAAAGTGGATGCAGTCGATATTCAAGGCAACAGTGAGACCTGTTAAATCACAGTGAATTCTTAAGAAAAAAACACTACAAAAAACAATCAAGGTGTTATTCAAGATATCAATAATTAAAGATTTCATAAATGTGACTTCCCCACACATCACAGGAGCTTGGATCGTGTGAGGAGAAACGCGCAATACGCTGATGTCGTGCAGCTCATGAAGCAGCCCAGAGGACTATCCCGCATTGCTGTGCGCTCTGCTGATTACCTGGCTACTTCTCTGCAAATGATCACTGAAAGTCTGACAAAGCATCACAAACGCTCTATCAATGCCACAGGTGCGTATTTAAAAAGGTTTATTTTATTTTTCTGTTTTTTTAATTTGACGTTTTCTATACAGGTATTCTTGTGTTAAAACCAATTCATACTCACTGGCTGTCTCATTCAGATTTGATCTCTGAGCAAAATCTGCAGGCCCTTATTGCTCTGACAGGCTGCTCTCCTCGTCACCGCGCTCCTGCTTGTAGGACAACTCAAAATTTGGAGTTGTACCGCATTGCAAGCAGTGGATGCAACAACAGGTGAGGCAATGAAAAAATAGTAATTTATCCCCATTTGGTGGCAATTATGATGCCTGTGGTTTGGGGCTTGGTTGAGGACTTTTGTCCCATGTTATGTCGCTTTTAAAAAGTAAAATACAGTATTTGTTTCTCTCATGTAGGAAAAACACCCGCTGGGGAGCCTCCAACATACCTTTTGTCCGCTGGCTCCCTGCTGAGTATGAGGATGGCATTTCTACACCCAGAGGCTGGACCCGTGAGCGTCCAGTGAACGGTCACATTCTCCCCCTGGTAATACACTTCAGAATATCATCTTTACTGGACGCACTGCAAAATGCTCTAAACAAATATGTGCACCAATCCTTTGAACAATGTGCTCATTTTCTACATCCTTATCCTCAGGTGAGAGAAGTGTCCAACCACATTTTGGCAACAGCTAACGCTGATGTGCAGAGTGACCCAATCTACACTTTCCTGGTGACGATCTTTGCCCAGTTAACTGACCACGACTTGACCTTCACTCCTCAATCTCCTTCCATTGCCTCATTCAGTGACGGCATCGACTGTGGAAATAGTTGCGCACGCACAGACCCCTGCTTCCCCATTAATGTCAGTATTATTGCATTACTCGGAAGTCATATTTTCATACAGTCTCAGTAATATCTGGGAACAGTTATTGATTCAAAACTTAATTTTAAAGCAAACTTTGAAGTTGTGAGCAAGAAGGGCAGCAGCGATGTTTAAGAGGGCTTTCTCGTTTCCACATTAATAAAACCACAGTGATTGTATTTCGTCGTGATTTTATTAAATCTGTTTTATCTTTTTCTTTCGTGTCGTGGTTTGAATACGTAACTGTCACGAACAGAAGCTCACAAAACCAAATTGCTAAGCGGTCTAACAGGCTGATTAGTGGATCACAGCTGAACCTATCAACCTGTGACAGTTTCAATTTTCTCCACATGCCCTTTGCATAGTGAGTTTTAGTTTCTTCCTTCTGGCAGGTTTAAAAATGGATTTATTGTTGCAGCCATTACTGAGATTAACAAATTAAAGATTTGTATTTGTTTATTATTTATTTATTTATTTGTTTATTTGTTTATTGAGTTGGGTGATATGAAGCGCAAGTAATGTTTAGACATAGCGTTTCAGTATTTTGTACTATGCGCAATTGTTGCCCTGTGATGTATTGAGATTGTGTATATGAGTAAGGATGAATCACACTGCAGAAACATTTTTCCTACAAATGGTAAAAATAAATTAACCCGACCCTAAACCTGAATGCATGCAGAGTGAATGCTGAGTGTGTCTTCTCATCAAAACAGATTCCCGAAAATGACCCCCGGTTTGGCAATAACTCACAGGGTAACTGCCTGCCCTTCTTCCGCTCAGCACCAGCTTGTGGTTCCGGATACACTGGCTACGACTTTGGGGCGAGCACTGTCCGCGAGCAGATGAACACTCTCACATCCTTCATCGATGCAGGTCAGGTGTACGGCTCAGACGACGCCAAAGCTCTCTCACTCCGGGACCTCACCACAGATGAGGGTCTTTTGAGGGTCAATGAAGATTATAAAGACAGCGGTCGTGAGCTTCTGCCCTTCACTACCATGGGTGCCAACATGTGTGCCAGCAGAGCTCGGATTACCAATGATTCCAATGCTAAGGAGGTGCTTTGCTTTTTCGCTGGTGAGTACCATCAAATATACTGACATTCACCTCTCAGAGTCCACAGAGCTGACAGGACTCCCCAAAATTTCATGTGATTTTTTAAGGTGATGATCGCTCCAATGAGAACGTCGCACTGACCACTCTGCACACGCTCCTGTTGCGTGAACACAACCGACTGGCCCGTGCGCTGAGCTGCCTAAATCCACAGTGGGATGGAGAGAGACTTTACCAGGAGGCTCGGAAGATCATGGGTGCCTATCTGCAGGTTAGTGAGGAGCTAGACTACCTGAAGTATCTTAATTACACTTAATGAAAATGTTAAATGCTGAGTTTCTTTTGGTCTTTTAGGTGCTCACATTCAGAGACTTCTTACATCACATTGTTGGCCCAGACTTCATTGCCAAGCAGCTGTCCACCTACCCTGGTTATGATGAAAATGTGGATTCGAGCATCGCCAACGTGTTCGCCGTAGCTGCCTTCCGTTTTGCTCACCTGATGGTTCAGCCTTTCATTTTCCGTCTCAATGAGCAGTACGTGGAGCACCCACAATACCCCAGCCCACTGCTGCACAAAAGCTTCTTCGCACCATGGAGGGTCATCTTTGAAGGTAGAGCCTAAATCTTTAATTTCGTAGTCGTATCATCAAGAGAGTGGAGTTTTAGAAATATAATGATGTTGTGTGTGATCGAGGGAGAGAGTGAGTGAATTTTTAGAAATTAAATGTTTTGTGTTTCTCAGGTGGTGTGGACCCTATCATAAGAGGACTGGTGGGTCGCCAGGCCAAGCTGAACACTCAGCAGCACATGATGACTGATGAGCTGAGGGACAGGCTGTTTAAGTTCTCCGCTAA
Organism: Benitochromis conjunctus; assembly: GCA_015052645.1. Lineage (NCBI taxonomy): Eukaryota > Metazoa > Chordata > Actinopteri > Cichliformes > Cichlidae > Benitochromis > Benitochromis conjunctus. Next base: position 6,697 of record VOQK01020140.1, read on the forward strand.
GGTGGCAATGGATCTGGGTTCACTGAACATGCAGAGAGCAAGAGACCACGGGGTCCCTGGTATTTATTTAATGTTTATACATTTAAACATATCCAATCTAACAAGTCACATTTCAGAAACACTGAAATGTGTTCAATTAATACATTTTAGGAATTTAATTGTAATTCAAAATTTTCTTCTTCTGTATTTTTTGGACAAATCACAGCATGGATTGCCTCATTAAAAGTAGGCGGTGAAGTCGGATATCATCAGCATTTCTTTTCACAGTCCTGTTGATGACCTGACTCTTAATTCCTAAAGCATAGAGCGAGATAGTGACGGCATACATGAATTCCAGAGCACCTCAGATTTCAAGTTCAGGGCTCATGTGTCTGTTCATAAAACTGCTTATTGTAACTTATATTTAAAAATTTTGAAGTGAAACCTGTTTTTCCTCTCAGAAACTTTGTATCTTTGCATTTGTTTCTGACAGGTGTCTTCCTAGCACCTGTTTTAAAAGTCCTTACAATGGCACTATTTCAGCTTGATTTTAAAATCAGTGTACTTGCTTTTAAAGTGCTTTATCGTTTCACTTCAGTACATATAATCTCACATGCTGAAAGAGATTGTACCTGTACGGCAACAAACTTTTACCTGGACCAGTCTGCCAGATGATCTTAGGGTAGTTATGTAATTAACTAATTAATAAAATTAGGTTTGTTTGCGGAGCTAAGGCCTGTGTTGAACATGCACAGAACATTAACTATCCTAAACTGTGCTTGATGCTTTTCAGGCTACAATAAGTGGCGTAAGTTCTGCGGACTGTCACAGCCACAAAATGTTCATGAGCTGGCTGAAGTGCTGAACAACACAAATCTGGCCGAGAGGCTGCTGGAGCTCTACGGCACCCCTGACAACATTGATGTGTGGCTGGGAGGTGTGTCTGAGCCGTTTGTCCGTGGAGCAAAAGTGGGTCCCCTGTTTGCCTGCTTGATATCAACTCAGTTCCAAAAGATCCGTCAGGGAGATCGGTAAGCAGACAGAAACAAAAAACAGCCCACACTGTTGAGGTTCAGAGAGCTGTGTTAGCCTCACTGTTAAATTCAGTCTTTAAACTTAAAAAAAACAACACACAAATAACACTGTCCCATTTCAGACTTTGGTGGGAGAATGATGGAGTTTTCACTGAGGCTCAGAAGAAGTCACTGAGGGACACATCATTGGCCCGTATAATCTGCGACAACACTGGTATCACTGAAATCTCCGAAAACCCCTTCTTGTACTGGCCTCGAGGGTCTGGCTACACCCAGTGCGATGACATCCCTGCCTTTGACCTCAGCCCATGGAAGGAGGGTGGTGAGTTCATGATCTCAAAGTAGGATCAAGACAACAATCAGTCTCATCAAATTATCATATTTGAGAAATAATGATAATTTTCCTCTTTAATTTCATTTAGCACAAGGCCCAGACCCACAGCCAACACCAACAGATAACTCTACTGTTTCCAATAATTTCAGCCTATGTTAATATAAACACATCAAACATACTGACTTTCAGCTTTTTTTTTCCAGCACCAGGTCAAACTGAACCTCCAGGACAGTTTCTATAATTCTTAAGGAATTAAAGAGAAAATGACCAAATGTAAATCTTGCTGAGAGAAAACGGCAATGTTGCACTGCTGAACTGTTTTAAAGTTTTTAATTGAATGAAGGAATATGCATAAAGCACTGACATCTGCAAGGTAATACATAATGCTTGTTTACAGAATCAAAACGTTTGTTTTGAAGTTTATTTTTTCTTTGTCTGTAAAAAAGAAATCATCACTACTTGATTTGTTAAATGGTCTTTTGAATTAATCATTAACTTGTCTTTTAAAATTCTGAGAAGCTGTTTTGAAGCTTTTTTCCATAATTTATAAACATTAAATCAACTAAAATTGTATAAAATTTAATTTAAAAAGGATTATTTGGGATTCTGAAATTTGCAAACTCAGGAAAACACAGCTCAATGTTCCTGTGCAGACCCGATCAGTAGAATCATGCTGCTCATGTAAAGTGATTTTCAGGAACAAAGAGTTTGCTTCTAGTTTGACAGAAACATGTGCCATTATAGTCCCATATAGCTAAAAACAATTAAAATCAGAAAATATAAGGTTAATTGTGGGACCTCAATTTGTGCTAAAAACGTAATCAGTTGAAGATGAGGCAGCTGATCTAAAATCCACAGTGAGACACTGGAGAAATGAAGAAGACTCTTCTTAAAGTTCATACTTACAAAAGAGTTTAGGAAACGTCCAAAAATCTTTCAGAAAGTGTTTAAAAACCACTGTCTGGAAGGTGCTACGCAAAAATGTCCTCCATGGGGAAGTGGAGAGCTTAAACTGTATGAACATCAAAGCTTGTCTAAATTTTGCTCATCTAAAGATACAGAGGTCTCGTCATATGTTGAATAAACCTCAGAATAAAAAAAAAAAGTTAAATCACAACTGCAGTCCGGCATGGAGGTAGCATGCTGTTGTGAGGATATCTTCCTACTTTGAAGTCAGGGTGGCTTGTGATAACTGAGAGAAACATGGTGTCTCTTCCAGAACATCAAGTTAGTCTTGAGTAACAAAACTGACAAATTTGGTTTTGCAGCAAGACAATAATTACAAGCATAGGAGTAACTCCACTGCTGAACAGTTTACAAGAATATATCTTTAAAGTTTTGGACTGGCTAAGTCAAAGTCTGAACCAGAGCCTGATTTAGAAGGTGTGGTGGGATTTAACAGAGCCATTAATGCTAGCAGACATTTTTGTGTATCTTCACTAAAGAGGTTTGCAAAGTAGGCCAAAAAGAAAGTAGTATGATTATGTCTGTTTCCTCTTGCAACTGGTTAATGTTTTCCTGAGGATAAAAATGATTATTGTTAAAGATTTTCATTGCAGTTCCCTGGGTATTTCTCATCTTTTCACAAATAAGTACTGTTGTGTGAGTAGTATGCCAAACAAACCTATCAAATGCACAATTTACCCACTGCCTCCACACTGACAGTAAGGTTAAATACTCTCTTCCCAAATCCAGGAACCTCAAGTGCAGGGTCAACAAGCATTTCTTCCACTGCAAAATTGCTTATGGGATTTTTTCACCTTCAACAAGATGCTCCTGTCTATAAGTAAGGGATGTGTCACTATATTTTGGCAATAGATAACCCTTATTTAGAGACAACACACTCACCTGGTCCCAGCTTTGTACTGCAGATGGACCATCACTCAAACTTTGATCAGACTGCTTCTGACTTAAATGACATCCACAGATTTGGTCTGTTGCTGAATTAGTTACACTGATGTTTGATATCTATCTGTTAAATTCCTTTAGTCTTTACAACATATGGCATATTATATGAGTCTGGACAGACAGATGTAAACTGTAACATAACTTGTTGTCAAAGTGATACAACTGCATCTGAAGGCATTTCAGGGAGTTTTTAGGACAACCTGATGAATGAATTACAACAGTCCAGCTATTTATGTTTTACTGGCAGGTAATTTCACGAGTCATCTGCATAACAGTGAAATGAGATCCCACGTTTTTTGAAAAGTGACCCGAAGGAAGCATATAAATTGAAAAAAGGACTGGGCAAGAATGGACCTGTGACAGGATGTGGTTTGTTGCTCAGCTGGGGCATGGGGCAGTGGGTTCAGAGGGCGGTGCTGGGGAAGGCTGTGTTACAGGTTAAAAGGTCATTTAAAACTTTTAAAAGAGCAGTTTCAGTGCTGTGGTGCACTTTAAAACCAGACTGAAATACTTCACTAATGCCATTTTGATCTAGAAAGGAATTAATGCTGCTATTAATAATAGACAGCATGGAACAATATCCAGAACAATATCCTCGTGAGTTTCAAAATTGTTGACTACATGGGCTTGAAGTGATCAAAAGCAACAGAAGTTGGGGTGTGAACAGATAGGTCAGCAGCAGGAGGGAAACTATGAGACATGATATCCGCAATCCTATTAATAATGAATTTGAATACGTTTTCACACATTGCTTTTGATGCTACAAGTGGGGCAGCAGTGGGAGGATTAAGAACAGAGTTAATGACACTAAATAAAATATGAGGTCTGTGAAAGTTGTTAGACACAATCTTAGAGAAATCCTTTGCTCTTACAGCCTTCTGATAATTTTTACTAAGATTTTCTAAGTGCATCAAAAGACCCTGAAAATCGATCCTTTTTCCATGTTTATTCAGCTTTTCTACACACCTGTCTGAGTTCACTGGTGGCATTATTCAACCAAGCGTTTTAGGTTTTAGACTCCTGGTTGTGAGAAGAGCAATAAAATCAAGGATTTCGTAGCATGTTGAATTAAAAAGAGAAAGTAAGTCGTCAGTGATCAAGTGGATGGACCTGTCAAATGGTCAAATGATCATTGTTTAGAACAAGCACAATGATCAGCAGTAACTGGGGTAATCATGCAAGACTGGCATTTGTGCACATCAGGTTTAACAGACTGGCATTAAAGAGGAATCTCAAACATCACAGGCATGTATTCAGAGAATTTAACATCACAGATTTTGTGTTACAGTGAACCAGGCCACTAGACAGTAAAAAGATCCAAAGAATGTCCATGTTCATGTGTTGGGTTGGGCCGTTAACTGAATGAACAAGATTAAAAGTGTCTAATAAGATTTAAAAAGTCTTTAGTCAGTGGTATATATAAGCAGCAAACATGAATTTTAAATTCCCTTAAGATTGAAACACTGTCATAGCTTGGCATGATCCCTGCCAAGACTTCAGATGAATCCACTTGGGTTTTTTTGACATCGCTCAGACAGCCAGGAATTTCAGGTCCGATTGGGGAGGGGATCAGAGAAAAATACAGAGTCTGAGATTTTGAGTCTGAGATTTTATATATATATATAATAAAATATATATATTATACTGTAAGGTAGACCCTACAATAACACATACAGTGAAAAACCCAACAATCATATGACCCCCTATGAGCAAGCACTGTGGCGACAGTGGGAAGGAAAAACCATAACAGGAAGAAACCTCTGGCAGAACCAGGCTCAGGGAGGGGCAGACATCTGCCGCGACCGGTTGGCGTGAAGGAAAGAAGACAGGATAAAAGACATGCTGTGGAAGAGAGCCAGAGATTAATAACAAGTAATGCAGAGAGGTCTATTAACACATAATGAGTGAGAAAAGTGACTGAAGAAGAAATACTCAATGCATCATGGGAATCCCCCACCAGCCTACACCTATTGCAACATAACTAAGGGAGGATTCAGGGTCACCTGATCCAGGCTAACTATATGCTTTAGCAAAAAGGAAGTTTTAAGCCTAATCTTAAAAGTAGAGATAGTGTCTGTCTCTTTAATCCAAACTGGAAGCTGGTTCTATAGACGAGGGGCCTGAAAACTGAAGGCTCTGCCTCCCATTCTACTTTTAAATACTCTAGGAACAACAAGTAAGCAAAGTGCTCTAATGGGGTGATATGGTACTATAAGGTCATTAAGATAAGATGGGGCCTGATTATTTAAGACCTTGTATGTGAGGAGCAGGATTTTGAATTCAATTCTGGATTTAACAGGGAGCCAATGAAGGGAAGCCAATATAGGAGAAATATGCTCTCTCTTTCTAGTCCCTGTCAGGACTCTTGCTGCAGCATTTTGGAGTAACTGAAGGCTTTTCAGGGAGTTTTTAGGACATCCTGATAATAATGAATAATAATGAAATAAGTTTGGAGCTGTTCTTTAAACATTTCAGTAGTCCACAGATGCACTCAACAGTTCAGGAGCGGCAATGTCAATCTCCTACAGTTAGAATCTCATTCAAAGTCTAGAATGAGAGTTTAGTTAGAAGGCCTTAGTGACCTACATGTTGTTGATGCAAGAGTTGGCCTGTAAACTGGCATTTGAACATGCAGATCTCTGAAATTGACCACCAAGATCTCAAACTGAAATCTGAACTTAATGCAGAGCTAGTGCAAAGATGGCAAAATGGATGTCATGTGACACTACTGCACGATAACCAAAACAGAAGCTGTTACAATCCGGAACCAATCCTACAGAGACATTGAGACTTGCCAGAGAAACCCATGGACTCATCTACACCACTCACAGCAGGGTACAGTTTGATTTCTCGCAGTGCTGTGTGTGTTTTTGAACATGCAGAAAATCCTTTTTGGTAGACTTTTAGCACAAAACCTGTATTTCTACTTTTTGAATGATCTTAATTAATTTTGAGCCAGAGAGAATATTCAACACGTCACAAGAAGCTACAATCAGTTTCTGGCAGTGGTTTTTATATCTTATTTATTAATCTGGGTAAAAAGTGTCAT
>VOQK01020141.1:1658-13451 GCA_015052645.1 Benitochromis conjunctus
TAACCATTTATTCCAAGAATAGTGGTGAAACAGAGAAAAACAATGCTTTCTTAGTTTTCTAATGGCTCCTGTCAGCTTTAGTTACAAAAACAGTCATTATTTATACAACATGTCAAAGAAACATTTCTGCACTCACTGGAAATAAGCACTAGAAGAATTCAAGATATCACACACAACAGCTCGTGAATGGTGCGGCTCTGCACGGTGCTCACGTTGTGACAGAACCATTTTGCATAGTAAAGTGTTTTAAAGTGGAATCATTACGAGTTTCAGGAGAACGACATGAGCGGACTCACACAGAAACTGGCAGCAGGGCAGGTGTGTAAAGCCTGCAATCGTTTGGTATCAACCCTGCCAGATACCAAAGTGCTTATAGAAGAACGAACGTGAACAAAACTCCTGATGGTTATGGTACCATTAGCAAAAGTCCAAAAGTTCAAACTCATCACACATTTAATAACACCTTCAAGTTGCACCGACAGTTGTGTTAGCATTCACCAAAAACAGAGTTAGCATGGGTGCACAGTCAAATTAGCTATTGATGTGTCAGTGTGCTTCAGAATGAGCTCATAACTGTAAATATTACAAAGATTTAGCTCCTCCCACAACAACAGTGGCCAGGTTCAGATTTACCTGTACTTCTAAGTACTTTGTTTGAATACATGCCTTCAAACACTGGCTGCTCTTATGGAAAAATTCAATCTGTGTTTGTGTAGACTTGAATTGTGACTTTCTGTTTGTTGAACTAATTTCTTTCAGTTGAAAGTGTCATTCTTACCCACACATGTCCATGACCATAACTCAGCCAATCAAATTTGTGTCTGTTTCACAAACTGCATTAAACTATTGTGAGCTGGAGCGGTCATTTTTCAATAAATACAACGTACGGCAGGACTTGCTCTGCTACACAGTTCCTGTGACAGACGATCCTGCAGCTGAAGATGTTACAATGGGAGAAGTTGTTGCTTATCAAAAAACCACAAAAGACCCCAAAGAAAAAACAAAACACAAATACCAGTGAGAGGTTGAATTAAAATAACAAGTTACTGAGTCTGAGGTAAAAATCTATCCCACTCAAACAAAGTGCCTCGTGTATCACAGACAGAGATCGGGTTGCTACAGAGACAGTAAAGCAGGGAAAGAGGTCTCAGAGTGCAGAGAATGAGGTAGAGGTACATTACAAAACACCTCAAATCTACTGTATGATCCTACCATGTAATCCAGTGACGTGAAAGCCAAAGAAGCTCCTCTGGTCTATGCTGAAGTGAAGGCTAGAAGAGCTTTCTAACACGGCGCTCTTCTTCCCTTTCTGACGTTACAGGGTTATATTTGCTCTTTTCCTTCAACCTAGAAATCCTCATGGCTTTATACATTTTCTTAAACCGCTGGAAGTGACCAGTTTCCCAGGAGTTACAGGGGCTACAATCAACCAAGCACAAGTGTCTGTGTGACCACATCACTACACCACACTGCAAAAACACTTGTGTGGCTGGTTTGGGGAATTATCTCCGTGTGCTTAATCAGATGGCCTGTTGCCATAAATGGGTCAGTACTGCTTAGATATGACCCGATACACATCATTCACACTGCACCATTCAAAAGAATACAGAACCGTGAGCTTTTAAACATAGATGACTACAAGTTACTGAGTATTACTGGTTTCATTATTTAGAATTATTCCACCTTAAACGGATGTCTCAAACTGCCACCTTAAACTCAGTGTGAAAACCTTCAGTACACAGTCACAAAAACAGCTCATGATCACGGTTTCTTCGTCAAAAGTTCATTACTGAAGTTATAATAACCACATGCACTTTTCCAGCAGGTGCTCTTTGGATTAACCAGTAAGATGGTCTAAGGAGCTCGGAAAGAAAAGCGTCTGGACTTCTTTAAGTTGCTTGAAGACGTTTCACCTCTCACCCGAGAAGCTTCTTCAGGTATGAACTGAAGAAGCTTCTCGGAGCTCCTTGGACTACGATGACCTGGATGACTGAGAACCTTCAGACACGTCCAGTAAGATAGCTTGAACTCTCTGCTGGACATCATTTGCTTAGAATTAATTGCACAGGGTTGTGTGGAGCTGATCCAGGCCTGCTGCTTCTCCTTCAGAGCACAAAACTGATCATATATGCACAGTGTTCCTCCTTCTGAGCGCGACACTGATCACAACACCAAGACACCTCTGACCTGACATGAAGAAACACTGGGAGTGTCCTGTTGTGTCTGGCATGTTGGAAGTGGACACCTTGGGTCTGATGGTTTCATGCCAGGGCCTCCATGAAACCAGACGTTGGGAATAGTGCTAATCACTGTGTAGATGTAGAACTGACTTCAACGTGATTAACATGAATCACTTCTCCTGTCATTGGCTTTGATTTTGCAGCAGCGTTTCAGCTTCAGTTTCATGATTATACTTCAGTGTTTGGACAGAGGAGGGGCACATTCTCATATGATATTAATGCAGCCTGGAATACCAAACGGATGTCACTGAAAGCAGACCATTCACCTGCTCAGCTTGCATGAGATGAAAGTGGTTCCAGATGTCCTTCTTGGTGTGTCAGCTTTCAAAAGTGACCCACAAAATAGTTTTAGAACTCAAATTGCACTTGCTGTACATCATTTTTAAGGCACGAGGTTTACTGGGAAGCGAACGTCAACTGTTTATAGCTATTGCTATCATCAGTACAATTATTGTGTTTTGACCCTAGAATACTGGTACAGTAGAGTGCAATAACATACAGTAACCTGTGCCACAGTCACAGACCTTACAACGATCAAGGAAGAACAGGCCTATATTGGGTATGATGGGAACAAAGATCCACCACTACAAAACATTAAATGCATAATCAGTTCGCTCCCAGTTCGCTCCCAGTTCGCTCCCAGTTCTCCAATAGTCCCAGTCCTAAGCACCACTTCGACTGTGTTGGAAGTGCATGGTTGTGGTCTGATTTGCAGACTGGTCCAGACAGTTTTGGAATGAGCGGTCTGTCACTGAGCTCTGATTGATGACAGTTCAGCTTGTCAGGGTCCATTTTCCCACTGGAGTTGATATCTGTGTAGCAAACATAGAGAATGAGCAGGGCAGCATCAAGTCAACATTTCAGAAAGAACAAATCAGTCCGTGTCAAAAGTTGGTCACCTGCTACTAATAATACTGTGACTGTTTATTTTGATGTTTATGGTTTATGTTTAAGTTCATTTCTATGTTGACTAAGTCGGCCTGTTATAGTTACAGCTACTCGCTGCTCCAGATCAACTGGCTCTCTGCAATGATTTCTCTGTCTCCTCAGATGTGGTCCCAACTCTGCCAACAAGAGCTCAAACTATGCACAAAAGCAGCCGTGATAGAGCTTCAACTCCAGGACCAAAAACGTCTGGACCATGGTCCCTGCTGCTGCCTTCTCTTAAGAATGGGATGAAACCAGAAACTCCATTTCTTCCTCTTTAGAAACAACAGGAACCCCTCATCATCACGTGGTGTCGACGTCACTTTTCTTTTCACAATGTGTTTATATACATTACACAACGAGTTCAGATTAGGAACATTCAGAGTTTCATCCTGCTTTCTGGTAGCATGCACGCCTTAACTGTGTAACCTATGCAACCTCTGTAAACCTCCAGGTATTGCCTTATGTTACCAGTAGTGATACTGAACCTGGCCAAATGCAAAACCAGTTTAAACAAGAAAACCAAAATAAAACCACTAAAACACAGGAAACAGAGCGGGAAAGAGGTCAGTGGCCTATAAAAGCATTCCTGTTTCGGGAGTTGTTTCAATGTTGCCCTTGTTGTTAATTTCATTAATTCCAAAGGACATGAAACCGATTAACAACGCCCTCCGGCTGTCTTCATCGATGTGTCTTTTGTCCTGCTCCCCCCCTCACCCCAAACCGGCTGTGGCAGATGGCTGCCCCGGCCTAAACCTGCCGAGGTTTATTAAAGGCTAAAAGGAGTTTTTCCTTCCCACTGTCGCCAAGTGCTTCTTGTGATTCGGCGCTATATAAATAAAGCTGAATTGAATCAAAGTGCTGCATATCTGACCAGATCAATATCCGAGACATTTAACTGATCAGAAGCTAAATTCATGATTAAAGTGTTCTCTTAGTGTTTTTGAGCAGTGCATTTCTTCTGAATACTCGCACCAACAACTGCTTGTTGCTAACTGTCTTATAGCCCATTCCAGCATTGCACAGGTCTCTTATCCCGAATGTCTTTTCACGGCTCCCTCCTCTTTCCTATGGTGGTGGGAATGGAAGAAACTTATTCTGTGGACAGGTGTGCGTTATACACATAAGTTGAGATCAGGAGTATCTGTCTGACTGATTGATTGATCTGTGTGCCACATGGGTACACAGCCAATCAATGGTAGCCAGAACTCTGGCTGGAGGATCAATTACTTATTTCAGTCAATGACGTACAAATCAATCCATAACTTTATTAAAATAGATTTTTTTTTAGATGTTTTGATTGATATTCTGTCCCTCTCTATTAAAATGAAACTATCGTTACAAATTAGAGACTGTTCATTTCTCGACCAAACGTACAAATTCAGCAGCAGATCAACTATTTTCTCTCACTGTAATATGTGATTATGCAAAATGATTTATACAAGAGCTTTAAATCTCTTCTGAACCAAACCCTATAAAAGAAGCATTCTGTCTGCAGAGTCCTGCAAACTACTATAATGAAATTAGATAGTAGACCCGTGTCTACCTGCAGTAAGATGACAATACTGCCATACACGGTCATACTTCCTGCGTTTGGATGTGTCCAGGTTTGGTTCACAACTGTGCTCTAATAATAGCTCACTGGCTGACACGCAACAGCTCAGGCTGGCAGCACTTTGTTCCTCCTTTCATACGTTGCATAACATCACAGCACACGCTATGGGCTAAAGCTTAGCAGGACACACATGTTTGACATAAGTGAGCAATAAATGTATTTATACAAAGGGTATATATGGGTACACAAACACAGAGCTATTAAACAGATCAAGGAATTCTTACGTTTAAGATGCTTAAATTATTTTTATATTATTTTATTAGAAAATATTTCACCAAAAGCTACACGAGTAAAAACAGCACAACAATGAAACAGAGAACAACGCGCACCCATAATGGCCGACACAATGTGCTACGCTTTCAGTCGCAGTTTCAGTTCATTTGTCATATTTTAATATTATGCAAACATTTTTTTGTAGAAACATGCTTTCATATCATATTTAGCATTTGCTTATTTTACGTGGGTTTTTTCTTCGTCATTGTCTGATTGGAGTATAGTGTGCATGATGTACAACATGAGGTGCTGCACAGTTACACTGGTTAGCCTAATGGTTTCACCCACACTGGAGTAAAATGAAGGTAGCATCGCTGGTTTTACACGGAGGGAAATTAAAGCTTCGAGTGAAGTTAGTCTGTGCTAGTTTAACAACAGCCGTTATCAATCTGCTTAATGTTCTTTATAAGCAAGTGAAATAAAGGAAACTAGCCAGGTGGAAGCCCAGTACTATGGCCTGCTGCCTCATCTTCTGCCTTGCCTGCCATTTGTTGTGTTATAACACAAAGGCAGACTGCCTCATTAAAACCAGCAGCACAGACGAGCATCCTTCAGGAAGGGTTGGTTTCTTGTGAGCCAGAGACAGCAAGATTACCAGTGAAGAGGCAGTGTTGGCTTTTATTCATCCAAAGATAAACACGCCATATGGCTGCTATTCAGAAAAACTGCTCCTGAAACAATAACTAACAACGCATTTCATGCAAATGCAGAGGAAGGACAAAAACCGTCACCTCAGCAACTCTTGGCCAGACATGAGCAGCACTTTTCTAGTCTTACTCGTCACTCAAAGCACTTTAAACTACGTGCCAGGTTTAACCATACATTCATACACCGCGTTATCCCACACACCCCATCTATATCTCATTTATGGCAAATACAGAACATTCAAATTAATGTGGTCATCTATGAAATGTGGGAAGAAACTGCCCTATGAAATCCACGCATGCAAACTGGACACAGAGTTCAAACCAGGAGCTTTCTCGCTGCGAGAGTTTGAACCATTGAACCATGATTTCACCACGAGAAATATATTGTTCTCTCATGAGAAGATATTTAGGATCTGAGTGAAGCGACTCTGACCCTTAATGCTGCAATCCTCTGATAAATGTCAGGAGAAATCTGCCACAACACAAAGGATGAGGGATTAACACAACACATGGATGAAACTGAAAAAGAAGCATGTGATTTCCAGTATGCAATCCTAGCATGATCAATTGTAACTAGTATTCATGTAGTACTCTTCTACTTTAACTGATCAGCCAAAGCATTTTTACAGGTGAAATAAGTATTGGGAGCAACACGGGGTTCAAGAACAGTGGTAGATGATCTCCTCTACTTCCTGAGCCACAGCCGCCCTAATGGCAGGTATTACAGATGCTGCTAAATGAGAGGATGAATGCCAGATAAACTAACACAGAGCTACTACAGCCATATACACCTGCGTGCTCCCTTAGCTCCACCAATCAGCAGCTCCTTACGGTAACCAAGTATAAATGTAGAGGTGAGCGTGCTTTTGCTGCAGCTGTTCCAAAGTATTGGTAGTGGTATGGTGATTACTAACCCATCAGATCAGTCGTGTTTCTGTTATTTTACTGTGAAATATGAGTAGTTTTGTTTCACCAGTGGTCCCAAACCTAAAGATGTCAAACAGTGTCAAACCCTCTTCATTGTTGCTTCAATCGTACGCTCAAAGACGATCGCCTGAACACCCTTTGTGATGACGCTTGTGTCACCTGGCATCACAGAAATCAAAGTGAACTGAGGAGAAGACGCCAATATTTGGCTAAAGCGGTCTCAGGTCTGTAAAAAGTCCATTTATTATGGTTTCATTTTGGCTCTTTTGGTAATGACAACAAATCCAAATCTTCACTTTCTGCAAACGATTTTTATTTATTTACAAGTCAAAATGAACGTAGCCACAGCTTCGTTGGCAACATTTCACCAAAGAGAATCTAGCAGGAGCCCAAAGCGTGACAGCGCCACCACAGAGCTGTGAGGCTGTGGTTGATGGCATGCAGGCTGTCAGCAGATTAACATCACGTAAAGAGCTTACACACCATTAGATCCAACGCAGCTGCTGTGAATGGAGACAGCAGAGTGGAAGAGATGTGTGTTATTCACACTGTGAGAAGAAGTGCTCTGCTGGGCGGCACAGGAAGGCTGCCTATCATCAATGATAGACTTTTATAAGGACATCAAAGTCTAGAAGCAGGGCTCGGCTTCAGGTTTGAGTCTACCTCAGAATACACCTTAGATCACGGTGAGCTGCTTCATTATGATCACTCGTGTTAGAACTGGTTTTTGCAGCTCTTCCTCAGCGCCTCGAGGGCCCAGAGGAAATATTTACAAGCTCTGCAGCCAGTCAGCTCGCTTGTTTTTACAACAGTGTTACATAAGAACCAACCGTGTTCTCATTTCTCCCAAACTCTCGTAAAGACGGCTGCTCTGCATTTCTCAGCCGCCCTGTAACACCCCACGCTTACCGTGCCCAAACATAACACACCAGAGCGAGCCTTCAGACCGCGGTCCACAAACAAATGCATCTCCTTCAGAGCAGCACAATCAGCACTAAAAAAGCCCCATGAGCTATCAGATTATCTGTATAGCACATGGACAACATGCTGAAAACTGTTCAGTTTGCAGGCAGCTTGTTTGTGCTTCCAGTTCATCTAAAAACAAAAGAATTCCTGAAAGTAAAGACCACATGGGCGTGCAGTGCGAGAGCTTACACTGCTCTGGACTGCACTGGTTTAGATAGCGGTGACACACGGCTGCACACAAGAAGACAAAATGTTCCCGACCAAAGCTCCCATAAGCCATCGACCAGAAGCAGCGCTCTCATCTCATTGTCCAGCAGAGGAGCGGGTGAGGCTGGATTAGGGGATGTCACGCACAACGCACATGGACATCACTGCTGACTCATGACACTAAATATCCCACCCTGGCCATGTCCTTTATGAAAACATCAAACACAACAAACACATGTTGTATCCCCTGTTTGTTAAAAACAGTCTTACACAGCACACATGACATGTGGGTGGAAACACTCTTACCCCGTGCAAAAAAGACAAGCGCAGATTTAAAATAACTGCTGGACTTAAGAGATGTACGCACCTAACAACCTCGTGCATGTTAGTAAATCAGAATCACGCTGAACCACAGTGTTATCTGCATACTGCCACGCCACAAACATGTTTACCTCGGGCTGCTGCTTATACTGCACTTTTCTGTCTAACGTTCACAATGACTTGGGGTTCATACCCCACATACTTAGTAGATGAACTGCTCCACCTCACCTTCAGGGGAACTGGAGAAAGTGATGATCATGTTGTAAGACAGAGGCCTGCACTATAATAATAATATTTAATAATATGTATTTGTTAAGTTGTCTTTAAATCATCATTTATAGTATTCAAAAATGCTCAGAATTAGAATTAAAGTAATTAATTGCATGTAAAGAAAATCACATATAAAGGGAAAAGTGTAGTCTTAAAACTTCACATGTAGATACTCGACTGAGAGACTGTGTCTATGTTATCCTTCATTAAACATGAATGTGACCACTGCTGGATAGCATCACTTTCTGAACTTGATGGGTTTCACTTTGGGCAGCAGTCTGAATGCAGCACGGTTGTAAGAGGCGGTGAAGGAGTTTGCGTCTTATCTGTTAACTCATTTCTCTCAAACCTTTGTATGTGACAGCCAACAGACCACGTTTGTATTCTGGACTGTCGGTCTAATCACACATGTGCAGGCATCTCTCTGGACTCAGGTCGCTTGTCGGCCTGGACTTTCCTGTTTCTGGCTGCCTACGTAAGCCTCCGAGGTATTTACGATGAGGTCGGGCGATAGATTTCCAACCGACGTTCGTCAGTTCAATAACCGACGACAGGCGATATATTTTGATGGGCGGAGCAATGTAATCATGCACGCACTGGTTTGCACGTCTATAATTTATACGTTTTGTTTGGAGGGAATATTTGAGCTTCTTTTCTTGTTTCAGTATAAATATAGATGCTTTTTGGATTATTCATTTATTTATTTGAGATGCACCAAATCACACAAAAGACTTAACTTTACGACGTTTTGATTTTTAACTGACTTTTTGTTTAATTTGTTGTTTGCTCGAGTGTGTAAGACGATAAACACGGTTATAGTGGGGAAAAAGAAGCCCGTTTCTCGTTGTTTCCCTCCCATCATTGTGGGTTTTTATTGAAATGTGTGTGTTTTTTCTGAACACAGGCTACTGCCGTTCGTTCTTTCTGTGATGAGTAAATGAATCGTTGCATTAGGGCGCACTCTGAGGAGGGCGCCGTTAAAACAGCGCTGTTATTTTTTCCATTGACTGCTTCTCTGAGCTTCAACCAACATGTTAGCAAACTTACTCATGGGCAAATAAACCGCTCTAGTAAAAACGCTCGGTGAAAGGCTCGGCCTCCATCTATTCGTCCACTCGCACAACCTTGGCCCCTGACTGTGGTGCCATGTAGGATTTCCAACAACCATCCAAATGACAGAAATATTACCACTAACAGTGGATTTGGCAACACCACAAAACAATAGAGCACAATATGAAATAGCAGAGGTTTTGACAGCCAACATGTTCTCCACACTTCAATCACCTGTGTGTTCAAACTTACCAGCTGCCTCCTGTTCCTCTTCCAGGTCTCTGCTTTCCTTTTAGAGTTCATGTTCTGGAATGCTGTGTAGGAAAGACACCTCAGTATTACTACGACTCCATCACTGTGTATACAAACAGCGAGGCGTTCATCAGGCGTTGGCTACAGAACATCTGTGCCATTGAAGGTGACAGCAAGTCTTCCTCACAATCAGGCCCACCGTTTCACAATGATGTCAATGATCACAATAAGAACACAACTGTGAGAAGGCTGAGGTTTGCCAAACTACACAAGAATGAGAAAATCAGTCACAACAGCTCTTATTGAGCGATGCTTTGGGATCTCTTTAATACACAGAAAAGTACCATCAGACTGTGATCCACCACACAACACCATCTGGATAGTATCTGACTGCCAGCGGCTTCATTTGACCCACACTGCCAATGCAGTAAAACCATTCCTGGATACACAAACACACAAAGGAGTACAACCAGTTATGGACTGGCCTGGCCAGATCCCAGACCTGAAGCAGTGTGGGTTCACCCTGAAAGACTGACAATGGGCAGCCATCGTTCAAATAAGGTTTAATGCACAGCTCTGTAGCTCGCCGTTCTCACACGAGTGCTTCACCCACAGGTGCAACTAAAGAAAGACGTGCAACAGAAACGTATTTAGAAGCAGCGCATGAGTAAAAAGTATAACTTCATTAAGCTCACACAGGCCCCAGTTATAAACAAAAGCACTGACAACGCAGCAGCAGAAGTCTAAGAGGTGGAGTCGTTACAGACAGCGAGTCAAAGAAAACGTGTTTCTAGCATCAGCAGCGCTGTGATCACCAATAAACCCTTCAGTGGGAAAAAGCTCCTGATCAACAAACTCCAGACGTGAAGGAAAGTCAGCAGCAAGCCTGCAGAGATGGGCTTTAACCCTGCAGATGAACTGATACATGTTCATATTAGACAGCTTACTGAGGGCAGCCGTCCTGTTTTACATGGAAGCAAACAGGGGTGAGTCTAAAGGGGGGCATGGGGTGTACTAGACCATATTAAGGCTTCATAGCATTTTTCAGATATAAAGTGTTAATTGAGATGAATTAATCATTAATATTTAAAAATAAACTTCTTTTTTTTTTCCCACAAGCCAATAAAAATATACATATGCCAGTAAAACTAAGACCCAACTGACCCAAACAATTTTAGGTTGTTATCAAAATGAATTAACATCTGCGCCATCACAACATCTGTTTCAGCAGCACAGAACAAACTCCAGAATGCTGATACGCTCGTTTTGTTTAAACCTGCACACTTAAACCCACGGATGTGCACACAAACTGAACACGTGCACACCACAGCTACCTCATCCAGGGGATAAAACACTGTCATAGAGAACTTGAGAGCATTTATATATTTTTATATTTAGGAAAGTGCTTTCCTTTAAAATTTAATGTAATATTACATATTTACCTGTATGTTTGCACATTTTAAAGGGAACCCCGACTATTATGACAAGTTACTCTAACCTCTAGAGTAACTCTGACTCTACCTCTACATGATCAGTAGCTGCATCTTGAAATCCTGTATATATGCCACTTGGTTCTGGATAGGCTGTCCTTATTTTGTTTACTGCACATGATGGGATGACTCTACGTACGCTAGCCAGCCATGCATCCACCAGGTAAACTGTCGATACGAAGCATACCTGTAAGATCTTAAAAAAAAGAATGAACTATAGACTACTCATTGATGCTTTTGTCTTAACTGCTAAAACACAAAAGTACCAGCACGATACCGGTCATGGAGGCTAACAAGGGCTGCCCAAAGAAGGATTAAGACATACGGCTTCAAAGTTTTGGTGCACTGTGACGCATGGAGAATCTGTAAAATAACCATATCGTAATTTCACTGTATAATAAAAATTAGAATTATATTAATGTTTTTATCATGTTGTTATGTGATACCGTGGATAGCTGCTGCCATAAAATTGAGCTCTTTACAACAAACGCTCTCAGTCGCCGTTGCCATTGGCAAGCAGTTGCCGCATAGACACCAGTAGTTTCCCCCCACTCTGGCGTCCTCGTGTGACGGATTGTTTTCATCTTCATCTAAACTAAGTACTGGTT
>VOQK01020150.1:14619-28325 GCA_015052645.1 Benitochromis conjunctus
AAAAAAAAGGGGATAGAAAAAAAAAACAAAAAAGGAAAAAAAAAAAAAAAAAGGGACTCGTGGAAGAGGATGTGACGGTGGGAGATGAGCTTGTTATGTTATGTCTGTCTCTCCTTTGTTGAACCTATCAGGTTTTGCATAATGGCAGACAGTTAAGGGATATCTTCAGGCTAAATAATTTTATTCTTCTGTCCCAGTATGAAAACATATACAACAGTAATCCCTCTCCTTTATAAGCCAGTAGTGTAAAAAGCTTTCACATGCCTGAGGGGAAAAATAAATAAATAAATAAATAAAAACACAATTGGACTTACAGTGCCATCCTTTTTTTTTTTTAACAATAATTACAACAAGAAAGAAGGATGATCGTGACATAACTGTAGAAATGGAAATATGAACTGACCAAACATTTTGCTTTAAAACTAATGAGAGCACGAGTCCTGTTTACACAAAATGAAAACTAGAAAATACAAAACCTGGAATAATGTGAGGATGTGAATCACCACAGGGAAAAATATCATGTACTGAAAGTTGGAATGAATGGGTTTAGAACAATGCCATTATTGTCATAAAGTCAATGTACTTTGCAGCTTTTTAAATAAATATATAGCATCATAATTGCATAATATATTCAGCTGAACACATAGCAACAATTCAAAAATATTCAGCCATACAGACAACCTGCTGAAGTTTAAACCTGCCATCAGAATGAGGACGTCATTTCAGTGGCTGTGAAATTGTTGGCTTGTGTATTTCAGAAATTGCTGATTTGCTGGGATTTTCCCACAACAGTAAATCAAATGACCACCCATTACATATAAGGTATGCAAAAGAGCGCCTGTGAACAAACAACACATTGAACCTTGAACTGGATGGGCTAAAACAGCAGAAGGCCACAGTGGCTGCCATTCCTGACACCTTAGAACAGGAAAGTGAGGGTACTATTCAAACAGGCTCACCAATATTGAACAACAAAAAACAAAACAAAAAAAACCCCAAAACTGGAAACCATTACGTGGTCTGATGAGTCTCAAATTCTGCTGCCACTTTGAATGATAGGATCAAAATTTGGTATAAACAACATAAAAACGTGGATTTATCCTATCAATGGTTTAGGCTGAGGCTGGTGGTTTAATGGTGTGGGAATACTTTTGGGCTCTTTCTGGTCACTTTAGCACCAATTGAGCAGAATTTAAACACCACAGCCTACCTACTGTTGCTTACCACGTTTATCACCTATCTTCTGATGGCTACATCCAGCAGGATAACACTCAATGTGACAAAGCTCAGAACATCACAGAATGGTTTGTTGAACAAGTCCGCTGTACTCAAACACCCTCCGCAGTCACCAAATCTCAAGCCAACAGAGCACCTTTGGGTTTTGGGGGGACCCCAGATTTCCATCTTGGATGTGCAGCTCTACAGCAATTGTGTGATGGACCCGCAGTAAGTGTGTGATACAATCATGCCAAAATCTGAAGACAAAAGGGGTCCAACCTGGTGCTGTCAAGGTGTACCTAATGAAGTAGTCATATTTAACTACTAACTAAACAAATGAACACAAGAAAAGGACATGCACGTTTGTGTAGCCAGATGTTGTTGTGCCACATCTCTTGGGCTGGGATTCAAGTGGGCAAGTTAAATATTGTTTCCATGAATGTACTGTAGCATCAGATTCTTAGAGTCCCACAGTCACGGAGATCCAAATAAATCTCAGTTATCGTGTTAGTTTAGTAACTGCACTGTGCCATCACTCTACCACCTTGTAAAAGGTTGAATCATCAGTCATTAGTAGTCAATTAATCAAGGCCAAAACCAGATCTTTCATGGAAATTCATTTGCTGATAAAAATTTATTTCTTTAAGAATTTGA
Organism: Benitochromis conjunctus; assembly: GCA_015052645.1. Taxonomy (NCBI): domain Eukaryota; kingdom Metazoa; phylum Chordata; class Actinopteri; order Cichliformes; family Cichlidae; genus Benitochromis; species Benitochromis conjunctus. The sequence goes on from VOQK01020150.1 coordinate 16,492, forward strand.
ATGACTTTTGGGTCTTATAAATATAACCTGACTGTGTCACATTTCATGTTAACAAAATGGAAGTCCCGGGAAGTAAAACCTTTAAGCCTGCAAAGCTAACAGAGCTTCCCTTTGTATCCAAGTCTGTCAGCTGCCCACAGTTAACCAGCTTTGCCACTGGCGACCTTTGGTTTTGCTCTACAAGAGGAAAACAAAAACAAATGATATGATAGGTGCACTGATTTTTAAGAAACCACAGCTGGCACGCTAAAGTTGGCTGAGCCTTTGATTGATTCCAATCATATTGCTTTAGTTGGCCTTTTGTGAAGAGAGGGATGAAGGGGGAAGTAAATACAACATGATTAGACAACCAATAAACCTGACAAAACAGCTTCTGACAAGATGGTACAGAGGCAGGATTTTAAGCAACGTATTCACTGTCATCTGGGACGCTGCTTTTTCATGGCCAAGTGTAATTATTTGCACAGTTTGCATAATGGCTGTGAATTTGGTTGAATTTTCTTTTTACTCTAGTGCAAAGCAGAAACGGTTCCAACGCTATGCAAAGAGATGATGCATAATCCTACACTGAGAAATCTTCAAAAGGGTCACGCTGTTATAAATGTGCAATAAATGTGAGAACGACCACCAAATGCTTCCCAGTAACATATTATTATATGTGAATTCTTAAATGTGGAATGTCAGCTTGTTTTTTTTATAAATTGGCATTGATTACGTGTGCATTCCTACACCGGCACAATCAACCAATGAGTGAGGATTATGGCTCAAATGGAGTTCGACCACAAGTACATAAACACAAACTACCAAAAATGCATCGCAGAATAATTTAGAGTAACCTTGTTGTTTTAATTATTAGTTAATACATTGGTACAATTTTGCTGAAACTATTAGCCATATGTTATACACGCTGCTATTGTAAACACCCTGAGAAGTTATTTCGTGACATGAAACGGAGAAAAACAGTTTGTTGAAATAGTTTTCACCATAGACAGCATAAAGATGGATACAGCCACTGTAACGTCACCCATCAGTTAGTGGCGTCTTGTTATGAAGCTTAGGGCTGAGCTTTGTGCTGCCATAGTCTTGGCATTTTAAAAACAAATGTGATGACCAAGCGGTGAATTGGGCTACGAAGCACTCTCGCACTCATTAACAACTTGTCAATCACAACTGCATAAAGTCACCTGTAAAATGTTGATGAGATCAGGACCGAGAGTCGTTTTCCAATAGATTTCTATTGGATTAAAAGTCTTTTTGGTGCCACGGGGATCGTCCCCTGTTGCCCTCATTAGAAAGAGTGCATGTACAAAGCACTTTTGCATTGGCTTCTCTTTTCAGGCCCAGATCTATGTTTTGCACTGTGTATGGTTTCCACACAGTTCAAACATGTCAGATCAACTAGCAATAACTAAACGTTCTCAGAAAAGGTCCACAAAATTCAAAAACCACTCAAGTTCCTCTTGTTGTACAACTCTGGATAGTTTTCAGTGATCGGTGGAATGTTGAATGCATTTCTCAAATGGGCTAGATTTTCATTTTCAGGAAGCTGACGAAGTTGCAGGTTGTGTTGATGCCCGTGGGTTCAAGCCTAAAACCTAAGGGCTTTAAGCTGTTTAAGATCGTTTCCTCTAAAATTTCTTTGTTACCATATAAGCCTGCTTTGACTATCTCACTAGGGGAACAATTCACAGCACAATGAATGTTGAAAAAACAAAAAAGAAAAAAAGAAACGTATGACTGAGAACACTACCTTGAAATAAGAGATGAGACGAACTCCGAACGCAAAGCTTTTGATTTTTATGGACAAGGTTTTCTGATTTTTTTCCCCCCCAAATACACCTTGTGTGTTATTTCATTTAATTACATTTGATTGATTTGCTGTTGCCGAGCAGCAGGACAGAGGACTCACCAATCTGCTTTCTGTATTGATCAACCGGTAATTTGGTTGCACTGGCATCTTTCTTCCCCATCCTCCTTCCTCAACCTGACAGAAAATGAGAATAAAAACATTGAGACAATTTCACAGTCAAGTTTCTACATTACTCACGATTGTTTAGTTTAATTAAATGCAACTATACTGCAGCTCCACTCCTTCTTCTGTAGCTGGGGATAATTTATGAAATCTGCAGGAAGGATTCAAGTTAATACACAATCACATATAGCGCACAAAGTAGTCAGTTCTGATCAGGCAGATGGTTTATCTTTCACATACATCTGCTGCACGTAATTAAATTAATTCTCACCACCTACCATGTGTGTTACGTTCTCAGTATGTGCACTTCCTACCCATCTCATTTAGCCTAGCACCATTTTCCTTCACACCATGAGTCCTCTTTGATTACATTGACAGCTCAGAGGTAAGATATAAAGACAAAGAGCTATGAATAATATAAATAGTATCCTTAGGATCTAAGTGTACAAGTGAGTGCCTACACTTGGGGTATGGAATAAATATGAACATAAAAGCACTGCACAGCAGGGGTAGCAGTCAATTACTGGTCAAAGGAAGAAGATTTATGAATAAGAAAAAAAAAAGTGCTGCACGGTTTGATTTGATATGGTTCTCTCTTCTATTTGGCTATTGTTTCAATGCATGGGCCTTCTTCAAGTTCAAGAAATATAAAAGAACAAAGGCACTGGTAACAGTGACACGTCAGATGATGATTAGGCAGTTGGCTGTTGTAGTCAGTATAATTGCACTTACAGCATTACCTATCACAATAAAAGACATCCCTATACACATATTAAGTCCTAATAAGTAAGCCGCTTACTGTTTTACTTGTGTAAAGAGGCATCCATACAGGAAGTGACGCGGTGACCAAAAGGCTAAATTTCACTGCCATCACTAGAGAATTCCCAAACTATCATGTGAATTCTTTTGGTTCTGTGCATCAACTCAATGGAGTAAAATGAAGCAATTAAGATGTGAGTGAAGCACAGCTGTCAATCAAGCAGTTTAATGGAAAATAAATCTCCATTAACCATTTAGGTATAATCAGCCATTTTTAACATAGTCTTTTTATTTTGCGGTGAAATGAAAGAATCTAATCAATAAGCAGTTTTATGGTCAGGTGTGTTATGTTATTTCACGACAAATGAAAGTGTTGAATTGGCATTCTGTAACTGGAGGTCTCAATATGACGTCCAAAAATACTGATCAGAAAACCAGATCTGTAGGGTACTAGAATCTTTATGACAAGGCAAATCAACACGACAACACTAAAGGGCCAGACATGACGATACGATGATATGAGATTCCTTTCTTGGGTGGAAAAAGAACCACTTCGCAACATCTAACCAAGTCAAGAGCACTCTCATGGAGGTAAGTGTATCATTGTCAGCGTCTGCAATCAAGGGAATGTAAATGAACATAAGACCACTGGTACAACTCAGGAGGAAGAAAGTCCAGATACGTTTGAAAACAGAAAGAAAAATGACTGGATGAGGAAACGTTGATGGAAGTGATGATACCTGAGATCCACAGAGGCCAGGCATGCAAAGGAAAACACTCAAAGTGGTTGATATGAGATTTCTTTCCTTCCTCAATTCTCCAAACCTGGTGGGATAGCATTTTACACTCTAGCTGGAGAATCACTTCAAACACATCACAAAAGAAACAGAGCTTTAAACGGCCAAGTAAGTTACCTGCCTTGAATTGAGTAGGCTTAGTCTGTGAAGCATATTAAGGTACTTATTAAAGACATAACTAAAGACAGAAAGACCCACAAAGAAGCAGAAATTAATAGCGGCTGGGGTAAAGGCTTCCCTTGCAAAGCTTCTCAAGAGAGGTGACCCTCATGGGTACCACACTTACTGCGGAGGATTCTCTTTATAATTACGTTTGGTTGTCCCATAATCCCATAATAAAAGAATTTCCCTCGGGATAAATAAAGTTTTATAACTAAACTAATTATTAGATTATACTAACCTAATAATGTTCTAGCCTGAATAAAACTGTCTTGATTTTGATTCATTTTAAATCCAATGTAGATGTTTATAGAAGCTAGTTTGAGTATATAAAGTATTTTAAGCTCCTTGTCTATGGAGCTTGGAAAGAAGAGCGTCTGGACTTCTTTAAGTTACTTGAAGACATTTCACCTCTCATCTGAGAAGCTTCTTCAGTTCTAAGGTCAAATGGTGGAGAGTCCAAGATTTAAGCCCTATGGGAGTGTCCCCCCCAAGAGGAACAATGGACCCCGTAATGATCCTCTACCTAATCACACGAGCCAAGGTGTGAAAATGGGTGTAGGTCAAAATCAACCAAGGTTTTGGGTGAATCCATTGTGAAACCTAGCCCCACCCTACCATGTGATTTACTGAGGTCAAATGGCCCAGGGTGTGAGTGGGCGTTTAGCCGTCTGGGAAGGGATCTCAAAACTGGATTATAGATGGCAGACAGTTGGTGTTGTAAGCCACCGCATCGGTTCAAAGATGGCCGTTCACAGTGGACATAGATGGCTTCTTTCACTTCTCTGTCAAACCATCTGTCTTCTCTGTCCAAAATGTGAACATTGGTGTCGTCAAAGGAGTGACCTTTGTCCTTTAAATGCAGATGGACAGCTGAGTCTTGTCCCGTTGAAGTGGCTCTTCTATGTTGTGCCATGCGTTTATGAAGTGGCTGTTTGCTCTCTCCAATGTAGAGGTCTGAGCGTTCCTCGCTACACTGTACAGCATACACTACGTTGTTAAGTTTGTGTTTAGGAGTTTTGTCTTTGGGATGAACCAGTTTTTGTCTGAGTGTGTGGCTGGGTCTGAAGTACACTGGGATGTCATGTGTCTCGTGTGATTAGGTACAGGATCATTAGGGGGTCCATTGTGCCTCTTGGGGAGACACTACCATAGGGTTCTGGGACTCTCCAACATTTGACCTTAGAACCGGAGAAGCTTCTCGGATGAGAGGTGAAACATCTTCAAGCAACTTAAAGACGTCCAGAGGCTTTTCTTTCCAACCTCCTTAGACTACGATGACCTGGATGACTGAGAACCTTCACAGACACTATTGTAAGTCCTCCATTAATTTAGATAACACTGTTTATGGTATCTATTTGGAGACAGCAAGGTTGTTTTTCTGTGCACCTACATTAAAAACAATAAAAGAATACTTGAAGGATTTTAAGATGTTTGACACAAATAAATAATCAAATGTATAAAAATATGTGTCAATTATAAAAAATACACCACTAACATGTCACTTTAAATGGTATATATTCAAGTAACAAGAACTACAATCGAAGACATGACATTTACCTTATTTTTATTTTTTATTTTTTTATAAATTTGCCTGGCAATAAAGTTCCTGCCACCACTTGTTTTAAAGTGTTGATTTGGCTCTTTAGTTATCCTATATGAAATACCATTCTAGTGTCTTTGATCTACTACAACAGTTGATTTTTAAAAATGCTTTATGGCCAAAAGATCATCTAAATAAGAGAAATGAATACAGAGCCAGCATGTGTGACACCTTTTTCTTACAAAATAAGAACTATGCACCACCAGTATCTAAACCCATGTAATGCTTTTCTTTACACAACTTAAGACTGCCTGTTTGTTGCATCAATCCAAAACGCTCGTTTCTCCTGCTCTAAATTCCAGACAGACCCTCTCACAACACGCTGTAACAATCAATATTGTAGCCCTTTGTTTAAAATAGTGGGAAAAGTAAGAGTGAGTACAGGGACACGTACGTGTGGTTGCTGATGATACAAAAATGTCTGTCCTGTTCTCTGGGCAAAAGATTTGATTTACACCTACCCATATTAGACACATAATATCAGCTACCAAATCCTGCTAGTCTAACAATAAATGATTATAATAAAAAAAGAGAAAGAAAATGTTCCAAGTGTGGTAAAAAGAAAAATTTGTATGCAGGTGTGCACGCAAGGGGAAGAGTTAGGTGAATAGGAAAAAGTATCTATGTGTATCCAAGAGGAACAAGAGTGGTGGAGAATCTCGAGCTGCAGCTGGGGAATAGAGGAGAGAGACTGAATTAGCATGTTCAAGGAGCGTGTCTGGCTGCCTGTGCTGACTGATACCTTCTCAGGGGAGACTGCAGCTGCCTTGGGAAACCAGAATTTTACCTTACATTAAAAACACTGTTTTCAGCTACATTTCAAACACTCTTAGTGGCAGCATAGAACAAGGATGTATGCACAGCTATTGTTCTCCAGCAGTTGGAAACCAGAGTCAGCAAATAAAAGCAAGTCAGAGAAAGACAAAAGGAAGAGAGGAACCTGTCCAAATGAAAATGAAATGTTAACAACTGGAGGCCCTCAAAGCTACTGCTATGTGGTATTATTCATTAGCATCACAATAATATACCTAAATTGTCAAACGAACACGTTTGAACAGATACATCTGAGTATATTTTGCATCTGCATCAGTGGAACATAGCAAAGCAGCATGCTGCAGCTAGTGACAGGCGCATTGTTGGAGTTGATACTATAATACATCCCTGTCCAGTTTTTCACCTTATAGTCATAGATGGCAAGACAAATAATACATTCCTGTCATTAACAGTGTTAACCATAATCTCACTTTACTAAAAATCTGAAGTAAATGTGAATTTTTTTTAAATTTATTTTTTAAACGAAGGTATTTTGCAACAGCCGTCTCCCTGAAAGACACAGTCTTCAAGCCCAGTACAGTAAAACCTTCAAGTCAAGGTTTTACTTGCCATGCACAGGTTAGACGAGTGTCACTCAAGAAAATACTGAAAGTGCTTACAAATGAACAGAACCAAAAGAAACAAAAGGTTGTAATAAGTATCTGTACAAAAGATTTTTCTCTTTATCTTGCTCACATTGTCCTTATAATGTTTAAATAAGTATACCAGCCTGTCTGTAAATTTAGCATTTAAGAATAGATCCAAATATGATTCACAAACCATAGACTTTAGCAGGGGAAGGAATTTGTGAGCCAGAAAATCATTAATGTCAATGTGCTGTAGGATTTATTGAGTAATATTATGGCGAAGTCAATCTGGAGAAATTGTAGAAAAAGGGTTTCTTTAGGGTTTACAGAAAAAGGTCGGAAAAAGGAAATATCCAGTGAGGGGCCGCTCTCTGTTGACAGGAGAATGGACAGACTCCTGCGAGCTGATAGGAGAGCAACGTAATTCAAATAGCCACTCATTGCAAGCAACAGATGCAGAAGAGCGTCTCCGGACGCACAACATGTAGTGAAAGTAGAAGGGCAACAGCAACAGAAGACCACACTAGGTGCCCCTCCTGTCAGCTAAGAAAGTGAGGATACTATTTGCACAGGCTTTGATGGTGGTGCTGAAATGTTGTGGAGGATATTTTCTTGGCACACTTTGGGCACCTTAATACCAACTGAGCCTCAATTAAACGCCACAAACTTTCCTGAGTTGTTGCTGCTGTCCATCCCTTTATGACTACAGTGCACCAGTCTTCTGATGGCTGCTTCCAGCAGAAACACACCATGTCACAAAGCTCAAATCATTTCAAACTGGTTCCTTGAACATGATAATGAGTTCACTGTGCTCAGATTATCTCAATTCAAAATAGTGTCTTTGCAATGTGGTGGAACAGGAAAATAACAAAACCTCTGAGGAATGTTTCCAGTACCTTGTTGAATATATGCCACAGATGATTTAAGCAGCTCTGAATGCAAAAGGTGTCCAACCTGATACTAGCAAGGCATACCTGAGTATAGCACGGCATGTCGAGCTTAAATTGCTCTAAAGTGACCAAGATTAGTCAGAAAAATTATGTATTCTCAGTAACCCTCAAAATAACATCTCTTCTTTGTACCATTCATGCTGGTGCAACAATCCGACTCCCAAGCACATGAACACAGCAAAGTCAGAAGAACGACTTTTCACAGATCAACAACTATTTTCTAAGATGTATGTGTTTGAAAAGAAATCTATGAAAGTCTTTACCACCAGTATCCATTCACACAAAGCAAAAACATGGTTATTTAGTCTGCACGCTGATATGAGCCATAATTAAATCTTAATGTATTTGTTATGTTTGCTGGAACTGATACATCAACTTTGTTTCTTCAGTTTATTCTCCCCTCACTGACATCAACATCGTAAACAAAAATAAGGTTAAATGTAATAAGGCTTATTTATCATATGCAGTTTTGCGTAACAATGCTTGATGCTTGTTTACATTTATTATATCTTCTATTTCTCAGCATGGTCAAAATCACCAGTAAATCTTGACTATTAACAGAACACACATTTAAGGTTTCTGAAAGCCGTTTAATGTGTGTGTAAAGACTCCTAAACACTACAATAAGTAGAGATGTGCAAGAAGCAGCGCTCATTCATTGCACTGACGGCGATACTTACACTGTGTGAACGCGTCGATGAGAAGAAGTTTACGATATGCACGGCTGCTTTACGTAAACCCGCAGGACGACCGATTTTACCCCTTTTATTTATTGGACTTTGATCTAAATTTCTCCGAAACGCCAACACATCACTTCTTCCGCGGAGAGTTCCTGTTTTGCTCGGCAACGTGGATGACGGACAGCCTTCTCATCCAATGACACAACAGTATCGTTCGAATTGACCAATAGCAGGGCGCCGGGTGGGACGCTAAGACAAAAACACTGGAGTAGCACGTGACGGGTTGGTAGTCGGACGGTCCTAATCGGATCCTTTTAGATTCCTCAAAACTTTTGAACCAGTGTCAACAAACTGGTATTTATTTAAGCCAAAAGCAGTTTTAGATGTTACTGCAATGCGTAAAACACAAAAAATAGCCAATCAGGCATTTGCCAGTGGTTTACATACCAAGTATACGACTTTATAACAGTGCTTGCATTATTATGGACTAAACTATCAATAATATAATGTAGCAAAAATTACGAGAACTGTTTGCTAAATAAAACATGAGTAATGATGTACAAATATAACTGCAAACGATTTTTCACTTCATGACACCTCCATTTAAAGAATATTTCAGGAGGACACCATTGCTGCTTGTATAAATATAACAACCTGAGATACCATGACTACGACACACATAGTACATACTTGCACTTGAATGGTTGTATATGAGTTTTAATGTTATGTTACTCACACTAAAGCTACTTTTGGCTGTTCCTTGATTCACAAAAGGTTGCCAAATGTTTAATTTGCAGATTTTTATGATAAACACTCCCAAAGGGATTTATGTCTCCTTCTGGGACAGAACTGGGGAGCTTTACACAAGTGTGTAAACCACTACACTATGGAGCCACTAAGCATAAATTTCTCAGATTATTATATACAAGAAATGCAGACGACTTCACAATATTGTTTCTTTGACTTTAATGATATAATAAAGCCATTGATAGTGCTCCAATCAGTTTCTTCAAGCAAACTGTATGTAGGACGTACACTGAGAAATGGAGCCGGGGTTCAGAATCTTCCATCACTTCAAAATTAGATGATGACACAGACCTGTCTGTCTGCACATCACACGCAAGGATGAGTTCACCCTTGGATCTCCCAAACAGTTAAATGTTATTTAAAGTAACAAAGGCATGTGCTGTGTTAACTAAATAGTCATGTTAATTTAATTTGTTGCCCTTAAGTTATTCTTGCCTTGGCTGAATATTACTAATACCATTGTGATCATTGTGGAAAACAATAGCTCTGTGCTGTGACAATTAAAGGAAGCAACAGCCAACCTCATCAAAGATGAGACCATCTTACTGCACCATGTTCATTTCTCTTTCATCACTCTTTGTTTTTAACAGTTTTTTCCTTGTTTACTGTGTAGAATTGTATTTCCCCCTAATTGCATTCAGCCTCATTGCTGCCTGGGGCTTAGTGCAGATTACGGGTAGACTTGCCACCGCTTGTAACTTATTGAAGTTTAAAATGATTTTCTGCTCTCCCATGGGCATGCCATTTGCATGCAGCACAGCAGTAACTAATAGATGTAATCTGTCTATAATGTGTCTGTATTACGCTTTACTTCACATGAAGCTGCCATTCATAGGGAGCACTTAAACACTGCCCCTTGATGGAGAAACACCCGTTGGAATGGCATTTGTCAGTGATGGTATTGTTTTTATGACGAGAAATATCGCTGAGGAAACAGGATATTTCCATGTATGTTCGTGGAAAATGCTTTTCTAAAAATAAAACTGAAGTTATGCGAACTATCTAAGGGCGAGTACTTTGATTTCATACCATATGCTGTAAATACATAAAGTTATGCGTGCAGACATATTTGCCAAAAATCGGCTATGTTAGACCTGTTAACAAGTAGCCTCAATAAGAAGCCTGAAACTATTGTCTTAATATGGCCATCAAAAGCAGCATGAGTGCAGTTAATGCAGAGCTCAAATGTTCTCTTGTTATTCTAAATGTGTGTGATTAATTTCTCCCGTTGAGTGAAACAAACCAACGTGCTGTGCCTGTCACACTGATAGATATGGAAAGCATTAGCATCTACTGCTACTGAGAATGAAAACTAGGCAGGATGGATTTGCCTGATGAACAGCTTCAGTGTGTGGCCTGTACACGGAAATGTATGGATAACTCTTGAAAGGAGATGAGAGGATTTCCCTCAGGATCTGTTACAGAGAGGTGAAATATTTCACCAGTGATTGAAGACTTGTTAAATGAAATTGAATTTCAGCTGTACAAATGGCTGCAAAGTGACCGCGCTGCAGAGGTGGCATGAAATAGACTTAAGCCTCAACCGTTTTCCTAATATGATCGTCTGCTTTGTAGTTTGTTTGTTTGCACTTAGATCTATTTATGTGCGCGCCTGCCTCTGTTTCTCTTTTCTCTTTTCTGCCTCTCGCTGCCTGTCTCTCTTTGAACCTCACTCTTTTACACCCCTCCCTCGATTCCTCCCTCTTCATCTCTCCTCCTCTCCGGCAGTTATACGGCCTTTAATTGCCAGACATTAAAAAGAATGCAAGAGAAGAAGAATCCCCTGGGGCCACTGGCAGGCTAAATGGCAGATCTGCTGCCATCGCCTCCTTTACATGCAGCAATGAAGACGTGTCAACATAATCTTAGGCAATTTGCAGTCATCATCAGGGGGACTGATTAATTTCTGACTGTCAGTCGTAAACAGTAGAGTGGTCTGTCTATGTTTTCAGGTCTTACTTTAAATGTTTTAAAGCAAATTTAATGGTGAACCGTCAACAAAAAGGCATTCATATTCACATGGACAATAATCCACCTGTAAAATGCTGTTAATTGGAGATATTAGACCTCTTATTAAAAAGGGCTTAGGGCCCCTACACACTGTATAATAATAAAAATGTCACACCGTGTGAGACAGAGTCATTGAATATTAGCCACCATCTCTTTCAGACTGTGCACTATAAATGCTGAGGCATGTGAGATTAAGAAATTAATTCCTTGTGAATCTGCAGACACACCAACAATTCCTGTTATTTATCAGTGTCTCTCTGATGTTTTAAAAATGCATTTGGCAACATTTAATGCTGTAATGAGCTTTCCTAGTTTAGAGATGTGGGTGGCGGCAGCAGCTACAGTCGTGCTGTCAGAATTTGGTCATATTTTCACTGCAACATGAGACCAATGTAGCGTTCAGAGTTTTGTTTTATCAGATTAACTCAAGAGGATGCAAAATTGAACTGAAGCAGCATTTCCGCAAAACAGTGTTTTAATAATTCAATCCAGGAATATTCAGAAACACACGGTGCCCTCTAAAATATGTCACATGAATTCTTATAGATTGAAGTTTAGTGTTCGCCTTTCATTTCCATCTTCAGTCATGTTATTGGTTCGGAGAAGACACAATTCTTTCCCCTGTTTAATATTCTTATCTCGGTTTTCCCGCAATGTCTGGTGTGTGCGGTGAATTTTCTCCCCTCTCTATCTCTCA
>VOQK01020150.1:30043-41727 GCA_015052645.1 Benitochromis conjunctus
CACAGAGTAAATGATTCACTTAAGAAAATAACTGCAAAAAAAAGAAAGAAAAGAAAAACACTAACACAGCCAGCCTCACAATCCTACACTGCCCTCTCTATCAAATGTGGTAGACTCTAATACTACCTTGCCTAGTTGTCATAAGACAGCTGCAGAGTTCTGACATGTTAATTTCAGCCGTGAGTTGACCTCCAGCTAATTATCCTTCAACTCTATAAACACTAGTAGCACCAGTTAACACCAATTAATGGTCACTAATCATTGCCAGATGCTGCACCTTGAGTAATTTGCCTACACTTGCACTTACAATTTCACACATTCATATGATTCTAAATGTCCCCTGCACTGACGTGACAATTAACCACGATTTGTACACCACTATTTCTTACACACTTACTATTATATATACAAATATACACAGGGATAAAATCCCATTATGATAAAGCTTAAATGTCTTCAATAACATCACAATAGTCAGATTATATATATTCTGGAGTGTTTCCTTCAGAATGGAAGCACATAAACATAAGCCAGGTCCAACTTTTAGTGTGCAACTTCTATACAAACACACGTAATGTTGGAATGCATGCACTGTTCAAATCATACATGCAGAGAGGGACAGGGTTGATGCCAGAGCAAGTGAACTGGGTGGACACTTTTAGCAAAATAGTGGATTTTGCCATTTTATGAAAAAGAAGACGGGGTACATTCCTGTTGTCACAGATGTGTTTGCACTCAGACTGCTTTAAGTGCTCAAAATAGAGTAGAAAGGCTCTATATAGGTACCAGTCAATCTACCATTTACAACAAATGCATATATACAATGACACACATAGACAGACGCACTACAGTTACGTAAGTCTACAAACATCTTCGACTGCAAAGCATACAAAGCAAGAGAGGACAGTTATAGGACAGTTGGAGTCTGGGACCTCAATATATCTTTTCATTTCTTTTTGTTTTGCAAGCCTGTGTGCTCCAAAAATAAGTGAGCCCTCCGCCCTCACTTACATCATAGTTGCCAGAATTGCAGCTTGACCTGCAGTAACCTACCGGTGTGTTGGTCTTTTTCATCAACAAATTGTATGACTTAATTTTAGTAGTAGTTGTGTATCAGTAGGATTCAGCTGAGAGCGGCACAGTGAACTTTTTGGACTGGCCCCCAGGGCCTATCTGTAATGGTGATGCTGGAGGGAGAATAACTCAAAGACATTACGCATTAGGAAAATAAATCTTAACGGAGCCCAGCACAAAATAATTTCTGAGCACCAAATAATTAAAAGCTATATTCGCTCCCTCAGTTCTGTCTGCTCCAACATTATTCTTGATTTGCTGCTTCATTGTTTGTATTGATTAGTCGAGTGCGCACTGTTTGCTCTCTTGCCTGCCAACTGTACTGTTGCCAAGGGAAAGCGTGAACAAACCTCTGCCAGCATCAGCCTCCTCCAGCAACAGCTGTGCCACATATGCTGCCGATCAATATAAACAAACATGGCCTCCCTGCACCAGGGATAAGGATTGACAGGTATGATTCATCTTCTGTGCCACTGGTGGGAGGTGCGAGTAATAATAAGGAGAGATAGATCTTTTCCCATTGCGGTACGGCCACTGGGGTTAGTAGGGGTAGGTCAGCGAGATCATTCACCCCCCAAGGTAACTGGCAGGGTTCCCCTCATAACCCCTCGCAGTTTTGCTGAGGATTAGAGCAGCGTGAATCCACCAGGGCTGTAATTTGTGGCGTTCCGTACACAGAGTGAGCAGCAAAGATGAATGTGGAACAGGCATGGATCATTGGTACTGTGCCAGTCGCACTGCAACTGAGCATATTTAACAAAGACAGTGGGGAAGATCACAGTATCTGAGTGATTCATAACACTCTGCTATTTAATAAATACTTTGTAATCTGCACCATTTCAGCATATGATCGTCTCATCAAGCGATTTGTGTTTGATGCATCTCACTCTCAAAAATAATGATGAAATTTCTATGCAAGCGCCATTTAAGGATTTTGATCATTGCACTGTGGTCCTTTGTGGCTACATGACAGGAGTTCAGCGGCTTGTACATCACGTATGCCATTGTCTCAGGGGCACAGCTGAAAACACGGGCCATGGAGGACAATAGCTCCATAGAGTGGGTATGACGTCCCCTTGATGAAGAGTAATGGCTTGAAACAATATTTCCCCAAGGAGTAGAATTGAAATCTGAACACTGTGATATGGTTTCATCGCCATGCAATTTAGAGATGTCAGATCAGTTTTGCTGGGGCCAGTGTTGTATGATGGAGCAGAGCACAACCACAGGACGAATGGGTAATATACAGACAGCAATGCTTTTTTATGGGCTGTACAAAGTCTGCAATATTTCATGTTGAAGAGTAAATAAATATGGTATCTGAGAAAGGCATCCAGTTGCAAGTCAATCATTTTAATGTAAATGTTCTCTAGTTGGTGTTGTTTCAAAGAGTTAATTGGCATGTGGTGTGTTTGGTCAAAATAGTGATAACGTCCTGGAGAACAACCTGGTTACTAGAACTCTCCTTAAAAATTACGTTTAAATTCATGAATTTTTCAATATATACATTTCTGTTCATAAGTCTTGAGCCACCCTTCTTGTCTTTATAGTTTTGCAGGAAAATGGGAAATAGATACAGCAACTTATTGAAATGTGCAACCATACATGGAAATACAACATATAATTTCAATTTCATAATTCAAATGAGCTTGAAAGTCAATATTTGGTATGACCACCTTTATTCTTCAACACAGCCCGAACTCTCTTAGAAAAGAGTAGTCTTCAGGAGTAGTTCTCCAGGCCTCATGAACATGCATTGAGTTTTTCCAGAGGTTTCTTCCTGTTAAAAGGGAGTTTTTCCTTCCCACTGTCACCAAAGTGCTTGCTCATAGGGGTTCATATGATTGTTGGGTTTTTCTCTCTATGTATTATTGTAGGGTCTACCTTACAATGTAAAGCGCCTTGAGGCGACTGTTGTTGTGATTTGGTGCTATATAAATAAAATTGAATTGAATGACGGACATTCAAAGCTCTTCTTTAGATGTTGCCTTTTGTTCTGTTCTCTGTCAATATGATCCCACATTTCTTCAATAATGCTGAGGGAGGCCAGTCCATGACTGATGACTGATACTTGCCTGACTCTTTTACTGCACAGGCAGTGTGTTTGGGCTCATTGTCATTCTGAAAAATGAGGCTGTTGATAATCAAATACTTTCCGGATGGTTTTACATGATGGATCAAAATACATATTTTTATTTTTTGTGTCACAACCCACAGTCAAAGTTAAATGTGTTATCTTTGACATTTTCTTCGATTCAGCTAAAACAACGAGAATAAATAATATGTTTTGTGACAGGCTGCTAGCCACAAAGTGCCTAAAGATGCAATAGTTATGAGTTATGAGTTAGACCTATAAGTTCTAACTCATAGGTCACAGTATAGGGCAAAATATATAGACATAAGAGGTGGCTCAAAAACTTTGCACAGTACTGGAGAAGCATAAAATATTCAAAATTTGACCATATTCCAGCTTTACTCTCCTGTTCAGTACTTTTAGTTTAAAAAAAATGTTTTGGTAACTTTTTTCAGTACATCTAAATTGTTTATTTCCAGCTCTCACATTTCTCCTAATTTGTCAAAGTAAATATTTTAACAATGTGAATGACCAAAACCAAACGTCCAACCAAGAAGACAATGAAAAAAGTTGACATTTTGAAACACAGTGTCTCCTTAAGCTAAAGCTACTGGAAAAATTAATAATAAAATGTCTTCAATCAGTGTTACTGATATGGAGCTACTTAATAATCAGGTTTGATATTTAGATAAGGGTTGATTGGTGCATTTAAATCAGGCCCATTGTGTGGTGTAGTCATTAACAAGACCACGGCTCTGTTGGAAGCCTCCATCACGCAGGCTGTCAGAAGTCACTGCTGACAGTTTCCTCTGGCAGCCTCTTTACTTCACACATCGACGTCACCGCAAGTTACAGCGGCAGGGGATGAAGCCAGGTCAAGGCGATGCATAGGGTTAAATTAACCGATGGCCTCAAACACTCATCTTACTGGCAGACTGAAAAAAGTCAAGCGAAGTAGCAATCAGTGCTTTAATAACTAGAAATCTCAGAAGAAATATGCTTTAATGGTAAACCACCGACTTCAAAAGAAGCATCGAAACTGAATGCTGTTGCGTCTGCAGTCAAGACCATGGCAACAGCCTTTTTCTTGCTTTTTTCTTTGACTGGAGCTGCACAGCTGTGCAGATAGTTTATTTGTTTACTTTATTTACCAGTCAATTACATTTTAATGTGACTTGCCTAATGTCCACATTCTGTCTTCAGATGTGGTATATGTAATGACTGTGATAGATAAAAGACAGTTTAATTATACTAGACCCTAATTGTGTGTATGCAAAGCCTCTATTACAGCAGCCTTGAATCTATACCATCATCGAGTGGGAATGAGCATAATTTGAAGTCTTTGTCTGATTGCAGATATTAGAGCTTCCTAGAAATGTGATGGCAAATGTTGCCTGTGAGGCCACTAGCAGTGACAACATTGGTAGAAATTTAAAATAGCAAAAGTGCCGAAGCTTGAAAATTGGTGGGGCAGAAGGATGGGGCAAAAAAGAAAATGGATGAAGACAATACATTTTTACTACAGCAACAGCTGCTCTTCTTTATTTATCTAACAGCATCCACAGCATCCGCCCACACAGTTATCTTTCTGTCCTGCGCACAATCAATATAGTAAAAAGTTGTTAAGGGGCAATAGAATATTCTAGTCGCTCCTCTCAGTTGCTGTGGTGTTGTTTTAGTCCCAGTGTGATGCCATTCATTACTGCCCTGTCAGAGCTCTCACGACTCGAGGCTCAACAACTAATTGAGATGACATTTTCAAATACCCTCAGTGCTATGAGCCACGAGCAGTTACAGCCACACACGGAGCCCTATATACTCCAACGGTAATAGAAAACCTTTATTAGAGGTTATGTCAACAAAAGTCACCTCCTGGTGCAGAGGCAACATTATTTTCCACTATTTTCTCTTCATTATTTTTGGAATTTGGGTGGTGGTGGTGGGGTGAGGGTTCTTTATTTTAGGTGCCCTTTTGGTCCTGCGCTGAGAAAAAAAAATCAGACCTTATTTGAAATGGAGGTTAAAAAGTAGAAAATGAGGAAATAGGAGTGAAACACAGAGAAGATTAATTTGTTTTTCCCCAATAATTGCACCATTATTACGAGCTTTCGTGAGAAATCCCAGGACTGTGTCAGAACTGTGTTATCTTTAGTGATGCCGACAGCTCGAGCTGCTGCTTCAAAGTTTAAAACAAGGAATTTCTATCATTTATTTTGGTTTTATTATTTACTCTGTAAGACTGTGCATAATACACTAGAAATGAAAATTTAACAGAAAAGGATCTTAATGTATTTTGTTCTACTTGTCAAAATCACCTCTGTATGCATTCGAACTGTTGCACTTTATTAGTTGTCTATTATTTGCCTGCTCATTTTTACATGTCTTTAACTTCTCATTTGAATTCTAATATCTGTTGATTTTTGGTATATATTCCTGTTGTGTATATTTATTTTATGCTTTCTTAGATTTCTAATTTTATCCTAATTTTATCAATAGTAAATTGCAGTCATTTATACTGAAAAAATGACTGACCCAAAAAGTAAAGCGTTGCTGTTTTTCCTTCTAAACCAATATTTTTTTTTACAGAAATGTTTTGGACAGATTTTTGCTGGTAAAACATTTTCTGCCCTGCTGCTAACATTTACAAGTGACATTCATGTTATAGCAGGATACATACACAAAGTCCACCTCTGTATGTTGCCGTGATCACTACACTATGTAGGAGACTGAGTAGTGTGTCCGTACTTCTGCTCCACAAAGTAACAGTTGCAAGCTGACACAAGACACACTGTGTTCATGCTGCGGTGTTCTTAGGTTGTGTGGTCAGAAAGAGAAAAGACAACAGGGCAAGAAACATGCTTGGTTTTTATTGTAATATTTTGAAATTAAAAAAACAAAAATCAAAACATTTTATGTCAGTCCTGAATAATCAGGATAATGTGGCTTTACATTTTAGATGAACATTTTTCTTTCCTTTCTGAGACCCTGATTTGTCGATGCAGAAAACAGCGCAAACTCTGCTTTCTATTGTCGGCGGAATTTGTATTCGCTTATTTTGTGAAGAAAATACATGATTAGAAAATGGATCTGTCTATTTATGCTTTTTATGACTAAGAATATCCAGCCAGCCATCCAATTCAGCATCACTTGACCGAGAATACCAATCAATACAATTATTTTAGCTCACTTAAATTAACTGAAGCTCATATATTCATTTTACCATTCTGTGCACTTGTGATGGTGAAGTTTTTCTGCAGCATTATTTTCATAACCAGTGTTGCATCTCACTGTTGTCACTTTTTGAATTTTACGACCTGTCCCCCTGTTAGTATCGCTGACTGGAGTAGACGATGCTCAATTGGTCCATTTTTCACAGAAGCATCAAATGACACGTCAAAACACAATTTTTAATGTGAGCATGTTGAGAGCCTGAAGCAGAAAATCTGGGTTATCTGTTATCTGACTGGGATTTATCATTAGGTTTTGTCAAGCCAGCTAACACGAAGAAAGCAAGACTATGTTAAACCTGCTTTGCAGCGCAGCCCTCAGATGTCCGAGTCATCATTTCTTGGTATTTAGCATCCGAAAGTGTGTTAATTTTCCAGCATAGTGCCAGCTAACACTGTAGAGCAGCGTTTAAGCATCCCACAGTGAATCGCACTCTCACTTATAATATGCAAGTTCAACATTTGGAAAAAAGTGCAATTAGCCACTCGAGAAAAAGCTTCACTGGTGAACGCACTGCTCGAATTAGCAGCAAGAAAATCTCAAGTTCAAATCGAGTGTAAACGAAACATTACAAACAGAATCACCAGCAGTACAAAACATCTTGGATGAAATATTGTGCGCATACCTGAGCACTCGAACGAACACACACCTACACACACACACAGATGGTGAATTATTAATATATACACCCTGAATCGCATACCTTGTTGGATTCATCAGTGATGTGAAGACCCAGTAGACTTCCATCTGTGCTGCAGCCTGATGCTATTACATGTTGCAGGAAAGTCTAAACTCTGGATCTGGAAAAGGCCTCTCTCTCTCTTTCACTGGTACGCTGATCATCACAGTGCTATGGCAGTCCGTGCCCTGGAACACTGACCATGATACAATTTTGTCCTCATGAGCAAATATTATCACACATTATCACATACTGTCAATTAACTTTAAATTAAGCTTATTATCAATTAATTAGCGGCTAACTAACACACACAATTCACAACCACAGTCATTAACTTGGTAAAATAAGGTTTCCAGAGCTGCACCGCACTGACTTGTAGCATCCTTCTTCAAGCCTTTGTCTTCTTGATCGTTCTTAATAGGCGCGTCGTTGTCCTTTGCTATCAAGTCTTCCCCTAGCAAAATGCCCACAATTATGTGTAGGACTGCTGTGCCGATAAGATCAAAAATATACCAGCAGTTAGTTTTGCAGGGAAATTATTTTATTTATTAGTAATTGTGCACGGCTCACCGTAAAACCAGAACGAACCAGTTTACAGATTATTTAATAAGAGGAACCTGGAGTCACATCTTTTACTTTGTTGTTTGCATTTTTTCTCAGCCAGAAACAATGGGAAAACATTAATGACTGAGGGTGCTGAATAATGATTTGATTAAACATCAAGACATGTGCGCACACACACATAAATGCACCGCCACTGTGTCCTCAAAACCTGAGAGACATCGCACATGAAAGGTGCTCGACATCAGAGGGAGTCAAATTGGCCTTGGCTGGGAGGATTGGTCCAATCAACCTCCAACCGTATAATTAGTAATTAGATTGGGATTAGAGTCAACTCTGAGTGGTGGAGCGTGGCCAATTCAAATCAGCATATGAAATGTGATTAAATTAATAAGAGAAAAATTGAAATATTAATGTCCTCTTTTTCCTCTGGGTCTCAGTTTGATTGGTTTGAACTTTGGTTAATTATGGACTCACGTAGAGTAAAAACATTGTGGACTATTTCTTATTAAAGTTTGTTTTATTGCTGCAAATTAACATACCCTCAAAATTCAACATCAAAATTGGCCCGTGCGCTAATCGTCTTTTAATTAAAAATGACACCACAAAACACAAAACTGTTGATGACAATGCAAAAATATTGTTTTTTGTTTTCTGCGCTGTCATTTAGTTGTGTGTATCATTTCTTTGGTTGTGTGATAAAGGGACACACGCATCCTGAATACGACTCTTCTAAAAAGCAGTTGTTGCATGCATTTGAATGATTTCCTCTCATTTTTCTTTTTCTTTTCTGTCTCTTTCTGCTCGTGTATGTTACATGCATGGCCAGATTTCTCAGCACTCTTTGCGGAAAGAATATCAAGGGGAAATCTTTTGTTAACAAAGGTTAATCACATAAAAAATTGCAATACATAAATAAATAAATACCAAACTCACCTATCTGAAAAGAATACACAGTTGCCCAACCAGTTCAAAAACCCATCTCAAGTACAAAATAATCTCTCACCAGCTGATTATTTGGAGGAAACAGCACAGTGAAACTGGAGCCCCTGAGGGTCTGTCCTTCCTTGAGACTGTCTAACTGGCCTTACCTTGAATGTTCGCACTTCAGTTTCCTGAAGTTTTTTTTTTTCCTTCCTGAGCGGAGGAGGTCAGGGTAGATTTCATGGTCTAACAGCCGTGGAAATAGGAGTCGGTGGCGCTGCGCAAATAGACGTGGCGATTTGGATTTAAGTAGCTGCAGATAATTTACAATCAGCTCCTTTTCACTCCTCCGGTAACAATTGTGTCAAGAGAGTGACCATTTGTGTCAAAAGTTTCCTGCATGATTAGTGCTTAGGCATTAAAAGGATTAATTCTTAACAATAAGCCTGTCATTATGATCTGGATTTTTTAAAAAGATTTAATAAGCATGGCGATCAAAAGGGTTCTTAGGGAAGGGTGACAACCATTCATTTAGTACGGACCTCCTTACCTATTAAGATCTCATTTAAAATTTGTCCGAATTCCATTATTTAAACTTACACTGTTCACTTTAGTCTGCCAAGGACAAATGCATTTGAGACTGTTTCTTTGGGAACCTCAAAGATGTATCCTCGGTTTTCCGGAGTAAAGAGGTTTACTAATTCATCCCATGACTCGCAGATTCATTATATATGCATGTAAACCTGTGTGAAGCGTTGTGGCATGAGTTTTTGAGCATGTATAAAAGATTTCACTCCAACAAGCCATGTAAGAAGGCAAGGTGTTAAATATTGAAGCGACAGCAAAGCTCTGGTGCAGGTGTTTTGTGTTGTTTTATCTTGTGTTGCATTGTAGTAATAGGGAAACGCCAGGTGTGTTTTACAGAAATCTATCATCTTTAATACTTTGATGCTAGGATAGGCATCAAGGAGAGAGAGCAATGGTGGCAAACAGATAGAGACTGAGACAATTCCACGTTGTGAAAATGTGTGAGTAATTGTTTTCGCTGTTTGTCTCCTCTGGTTGGCATCTGGACAAGCTTCCTCACCCAGGCTACCTACATCACCTGGCTAACCTCCAGCCAAAAACAACTCTAATCAAATTTAGGAGGAACTTTTAACATGTTTTAGAATACTGAATTGAATTGAATAAGATTATTACCTGATAGCATTTCCATGCATTACTTTAGTGTCTTTTTTCAGCAATCTCATCAATGTCATTTGCACACAAAAAAAAAGTTTGTAACATGTTGTAATGTGTAAACATGTTGTAATGTGTAAACATTGTACACATGTACTTTTTGGGTACATGTGTTTAACTGCTTGCAAATACATCAGTCACATGGCAGGAACTTAAAGTAGATACATTCAAGACGAGCTGCCGAAGTCCAAAGTGAGCATCACTATGGAGATGAAAAATCACTTAAGTGTCTTTGAATGTGTTTTGGTTGTTGGAGCCAGACAGGCTTGTCTGAGTGTTTCACAAACTACTGATTTACTTTCAAACACAACTATCTCTAGGGTTTACAGAGAATGGCCCCAAAAAGAGAAAATATCCCATAAGTGACATTTCTCTGGGTGAACTGAGGATGCCAGAAGTCAGAGGAGAATGGCCAGACTGCTTCTAGCTGATGGGAAGTGGAGAGTAACAGGTATAACCACTGGTTTACAACCAAAGGATGCAGAAGAGTATCTTTGAATACAAAACACACTGAACATTAAATTCGCATGAGCTCACCAATACAACAGAAGATTGGAAAAACGTTACTTGGTCTGATGAGTCTCGATTTCTGGTGTAACATTCGGATGGTAGGGTCAGAATTTAGTGCGAACAGCATGAAAGCGGGGATCCATCCTCTCTTGTTTCAACAGTTCAAGTTGCTGGTGGTGTAATCGTGAGGGGGATATGTTCTTGGCACATTTTGTTTAAACATGAGGGCATACCTGAGAATTGTTGCTGACCGCGCCCATGCCTTTATGGTCATAGCCTACCATCTTCTGATGGCTGCTTCAGGCAGCATAACACGCAAAAGTCAAATCATCTCAAGCTGGTTTCTTGAACGTGACGGTGAGTTCACTGTATTCAAATGGCTTCTAAGGTCACCGGCTTTCAATCCAATAGAGCGCCCAACCTTTGGGTGTGGTGGAATGGGAGCTTCGACTCCTGGATGTGCTGCCAACAAATCAGCAGCAACTGTGTGATGCTATCGTGTGACTGTGGACCAAAGTCTGTGAAGAACGCTTCAAACTGTTTCTCAGTTTGCAACTTAAAAGATAATAATATGCAATGTGAAATAAACCTGTAAAAACTAGATGGGCCTTTTTTTTTTATTCATTATGCCTGATTTTGATGTTTTAGATATGTCTTGTCAAAAATACTTCTTCGTGCATTCTTAGTCCAAGCACATTTTTTATTCATGTTTAAAGATGGCCATTATGTAAAATCATTATCATTTTTTTTCCACAAAATTGTGACTTTCAAATTCAAATGCAATGGGCTTTTCCCCCACAACACTTATTTCCATCAAGCACTCATCAGTTATTCAAAACAACAACAACAAAAAAAGTACTTTACGATTTTTTCTTTTTAAACATATGAAATTTCAGCGCTTTTGGTGGCTTGATCACAATATCAGAAGATGCATGTCATTTTCATTTAAAAAGATGAGAGCATTTTTGCCAGCCCGTTTTACACTACATTTATTGAAAGAGAATGATTCTTGGCAGAGGCATCTATTATGTTTTATTAATAGATGCATGTACTAAAGAAGGAGGGGTAGAAAAACTCGCGCACACCGCTTGTGGGACGTGATCACTCAGTGCATTAAAATGTATGATACAAGGGAGCTAGTGAGACGGTTATCTGTGTGGAGAAAAAGATGAATAAATATTGAAACATCTTTATAAAATATTAACAACAACACAAACAATGTAAGTAACTAAGGGATTTAGGAGTGGCCAAAGAGTCCAGCGGGGATAAATTTTCAAGTGCAGCAAGGAGTACACAGTCTTTTAGATTTTTTTCACTGAGGGGGCAATAGAAGCAATTTTCTGAAGCATCATAGATGAGCTGCTTCGCAGCATGAGAAGATAAATATTTCTTTGA